>OZ020490.1:6363119-6582883 GCA_963971405.1 Psococerastis gibbosa | reverse complement strand
AAGTCCAACTACACCTTTGCTAAATAATATTAAACCATTACCGTTACTTACATACTTACCCCCCTGGCACTACGGTCCGTGAAGGGCCTTTGCCTGCTCTGCCGCATCGCGTCAGCCTGCGCGGTCCTGCGCCCTCCTTCGACGCCAAGGGTCGCCAGATCCACCTCGACGTCGTCTGGCCATCGCATCCGTGGTCCACTCGTCTTCTCCCTTGGGGCACCTTGCGTAAGGCTGCTCTTGTAGCCCTATTTTCTGGCATTCGTTGTGCGTGTCCTAGCCACCTGATGCTGGCTCTCTTGATTTCGGCTACTATAGTAGGTTCTCGGTATATCGCGTACAATCGGGACAAGAACAAATTTTTTTACAAATGATAAATCCGTAGTAATTTATGCTAAAACTCTTGCATTATTTATTTATTTTTTATCAAATTTTGGGCCCCCCTTAGGTACGGGCCTATCTTACGCTCCCACCTTTCACCCCTTTCCCACAAATGCCATTACCCTTTACCAATAGATTGTACATTTAGTTCGGCATGCAGTCCTCTGATATTCTTACGACGTGTCCCAGCCATCTTTTATTCGGGTAATATATTCTAATGAATATCGCTGGACATACAAAAAGGTGCGTGTAAAGGGGAGCCTGGTGGGTGTGAAGATATTACACTCACTCAGGTTGCGCATGATAGTGTTAAAGATAGCGTAGTACAGTGGGTGGTCCCTGGCTCAGGAGGATAGTGGATAGTTCTTTCTTTCTGTAAAATTCAAGGTATCAGCCTATCGGCTTCGGTGGCAAGGTGGTAGAGTGCTTGTATTTGTGCGAGTCTCTGCACACCTTGCGATCGGCGACGTGTCGTAACTCGACACAAGTACCAATTAGGGGAGGCCACTGAAGAGGACAGTCGGATGCATTCATTAAATTGTTTGGATGCGATTAACCTCTTATTAAAAAAAAAATGTTAGCTCTACAGTCTATGTTTATGTTTCCCTGTGATTTTTTTTTTTTTTTTAATACTTAAAATGGGTTTCCAATCCGGATTTATCTCCTAATGGTTTAACTTTGTCTATGATATGGCAGCACTAATATTTCCGCCAAAAGCGACTGGAGCGGTGTAAATTTTTTATTGCTCGTAAACGTGGGTTTGACACGGCACACTTTTGCCTCGTGCTGTAATACGAGATAAGCCCGGATTTAAATGTTCGTGTCCACACCCGCGGTTTATATAGACTTCAATGGTTTGTTATCAGTCTGTAATGTTTCGGATACAGAATTGGAGGGGAAAAAACTATCTGTTTTGTTACATCACCAATGACCTTGCTGGGATTAGGAATTTCTGTTTCTGTTGTTGTCTGAACACCACACTCCGCAGTTAATAGACTTCAATGGTTCGTCAACGGTGTATAATGTTTCGGATTCGGATACAAAATTAGAGGGGAAAAAACTATCTATTTTGTTACAACACCTTTCTGGAATTAAAAATGGTTGGTCCTGTTCTGAATACCAGTGTTAAGACAGTCCTCCTTGTTGGGGGGGGGGGGGGGTGCAAGTTAGGATATAAATGTTCAAGTGTCCACACCCGCAGTTTATAAACTTCAATGGTTTGTTATCAGTCTGTAATGTTTCGCATACAGAATTGGAGGGGAAAAAACTATCTGTTTTGTTATATCACCAATGACCTTGCTGGGATTAGGAATTTCTGTTTCTGTTGTTGTCTGAACACCACACTCCGCAGTTTATACACTTCAATGGTTTGTTAGCGGTGTATAATGTTTCGGATTCGGATACAGAATTAGAGGGGAAAGAACTATCTATTTTGTTACAACACCTTTCTGGAATTAAAAATGGTTGGTCCTCTGTTCTGAATACTGAATAACTGGGCCACGATGGCCAGTCACAAGGATTCTCCGCTTCACTGAAAACTGGGTTGACTAGTAGCAAGAAGGAATAAAAGGGTTGTAGTACTGTAGTAGTAAGTAGGCATAGGTTCAGAACATCCATGTTAAAAAAAAAAAAAAAAAAAAAAAAAAAATATCGACTTTTTTTGTTCTATTACTAAGCCAATCTAGCGGAGTTAGGGCTATAAGCCCTCTCTAACACTCAACTAGGAAAGCCCGGGACCACCTGCTTTACATGCCCTCCGAAGCATGGCCGGAAAATATAGCAAGTGTGGGACTCGAACCAACAACCTTTCGGTTGAAAGTTGGAGTTCGTTCCACTACTCTACATGTACTGCGTGATTCGAACCCCAGACTGGCACGGTTTCCAGCAAAGCTAGCCAAGATGGCCAGTCGACCGTAGATTGATATCTAAAAGTCACAAGGATTCTCCGCTTCACTGAAAACTGGGTTGGCTGGTAACAACAAGAAGGAATAAAAAGAGTAAAAAGGTCTTTTAGCCATCTGCTATCTGGCCATTGCGGTGTGGCACCTTGATATTGAGAACCCCAAGGAGCTCGACTTAGTCCTATATTTTATACCCTATCGCCCAACGATCCCCCCATCATGTACTGACCGGTTGAAAAAAATAATTGGCTTTCCTTCTGTGCAAGATGTTTACGAGTTTCTGATTGTTTTTTGGAATGTAAAAGGGCCCAGGCTAGACTCAGGGTGTTGTCTGCATGTCGCTGTAAGGTAGTTTCAGGCACGGACTTCAGGCTCGTCGCTCGTCATTCACCATGGCTAGGCTACAAAAACAAAATGCAAGGTATAATTTGAGCCTGGTTTTTATGACCAGTGTACCGTCTAATCTGTCCCTACGATCCATAGGCTAAGTATGGGAGTTGGAGACCCTGTAGTGACTGGTCGCCGGGATGCCTTCAGGCGATCCGGCGGCGTCCCTTTGTACTCGCCCGTGCAGTAGGGGAGTATCTGACAATCTAGTGAGGGGTTTACGTGTGTCGGCTTCTTTTGTATCCGTGTGAGCTGAGCGTTGCCGATGAAAAGGGAATATGTGCGAATAGTGTTTTGAGAGAGAGAGGTGTGCGTGCGCAACTTTGGTTGTGTTCTGTATTGGGATGGTTCTGTACTAATGGGCTACTTCTTCAATGTGTTGATTTTTTTGCTTGTTTGAATAGTGAGTTCATGCTGTTACTCTTTTCTTTCTTTTTCGCACCACATTTCAGCATTGTTTGACGGTGTCACCGAAGCTTTATCATGTTGCTGAACCTTGTCCTACACTCATTTAATGACATAGTGTTGCCCCGGACCGCATGCTTTACATGCCCTCCTAAGCATCGCCATTAAATGTAGGAAGTTAGGATGAAAGTTAGATTCCTTACTACTGCACTACATATCATGACAAAATCTTTAGAAGAAATGGAACCAGCTCTCTTAAAACATAAAAATTGCCAGTGTTTATGGTGCATATTTCCTACGGTTCGTGGAGTAACTTTTTTACTGCAATTAAAAATTGAAATATTATACTAAAGAAAGTTGTACGTAAAATCGCAATGAACCAATCTCGGGCCCGTCACGGTTCAGTAGTACATAAGCATTATGGGCTTATGGCATAAGCAGTCGAGACCATATCGTGGATTTGCTGACATCGTGAAACGCTCGAGAATTTTATAAAATGGTCGCAATCTTCACTCATAAACAAAGCGCTTCTAGCGCCTCTACCGGTAATGAATGTAACTATTTTATGATAATGATCATGATTACAAGAAGAAACCGCGCGTTTAGTTGCCCATATCGAGAAACGATTTATCATTGATCTGCCCAAACCACAATCATGCTGTGGTCAATAAACACTGAAATATTTAATGAAATATGAACATTTTAATGAAATTCTCTAAAATTTCATGAAGTGAGTAGTTTTTTTCCTGCGGAATTGGAGAATCAGGTTAACAGATACCTGTGTCGCTACTTGGACCCTTCTGCTGGGCATGGGCGGATACAGGGGGGGGGGCTGCGGCCCCCTAATATAATAAATTTAATCGATACCACAACATTTGTTTGTTCTATTTTGACCCACAATTACCCCCCTAATGGGCTCGAACCGTCCCTGTTGCTGGGTCACGACCCTGGATAACATGCATGTAGTGTGACGTTTCGGACCCTGTCATTGTTTCTGACTGGTCGCACCAGTTTCCGGACCCAGCAAATCTACTATATGGCCACGACACACATATTTTGCTAAGGCGTGTATTCCACTGGTCAATATTCCGTCATATGTGATTTAAAAAAAGTTGAGATTTTTGTTTTAAGGAAACTATTATGTAGATAAGTTAAGTATCTAACTCATCTCAACTTTTTTTAAATCATAAATGACGGAATATTGACCAGTGGAATACCGTATACATGTAGCCCATTAGTGTTGGGCCATCCTGTATAGTTCATTGTGTTATGATCTTACTACGGACATTGCGCCGGCATTTGCCTTCTATCTAGTATTATCAATACGATTTCTAAAAATTTGCTTCACCACTTTTACACTACGGCTTTTATACGGAACATTTCTTCTAAGCAATGATACATTTTTATACTCTCTATGATTGACATTTGATGTATTATTGGATTTCATTAAGAAAAACGGACTATGAGGGTGTTAGATTATCGCTAAAGAACCTCACCCCCCCCCCAACTGCCCACAAAAAAAAAAAAAAAATTATGTTAGTTTCGGGATTCGAACTTTTAACTTTCATGTGAAGGGTGGTAAATCTGGGATAGCTCGGATAGCCTAACCGCTATACTAAAAGCTCATCGTCATTGACCTTGGCCTTAGACGTCGGTGTCTTTGTGGCCGGCCTACAATTGGCGGCATACCGCCGAATTGCCCTAAGGCCTACGATTGTACTCTAATCTGTAATGTTGTTCTATTAATTAATTAATAATTATGTTGCACGGCTATAGGGGGTCCATTCTGTCTAATGCCCTCGATGGCTATGACTTGATATCCTGTATTGAAATCGTACGATATACATAAATGATCTAGATCAGGGGCTCCCAAACTTATTTTTGCCCATGGACCACTAGACTATTTTATGATTTTCCGGTGACCACCATAGCTGCAACAGGAAAATCGTCAAATTCTAGGTTGATTTTGTGCCTACAATTACATGCTAATATTTGATTAAATGTTTAGGACTATTATCGGTTGGATTTTATGGTTAAGTGCCAAGACTTACTGTATTTTACTTTACATTTTCAATACCTCAGCTGTTTTATTTTCTTATTTCTTTGGTCCGTGGACCACCTGATAATATATGTCTGTGGATTGTCTGTCCATTGACAACAGTTTGGGAAACTACTGTAGATCAGGGGTCGGCAACGTGAGGCTCGCGAGCAGTATGCGGCTCTTTGTCTCATTGGGTGCGGCTCTTTTTTTATATGACCGGTTCTATACACATGAACCGGTCCGAGTTTACTCGAACATGCTTTCCAATTTATCAAAATTAGTAGATAGAGGAAATGAGTAATTTCATGGTAAATAATTATCCTGTGGTTAAATTTCCGATATCTCGGGGGGGGGGGGGGGGGGTTGTCCACCTGACGTCACTGGTGGTGAGGTAAATTCTAGATAGGTCAGACCAACACATTACCACACAGCAATACTGGCAGGGCACGCAATGCATTTGAGCGTGAATTTTCTATCATTTTTTCAAAAAAAACATTTTTTCAAAAAAACATTTTTTTGTGCAATACCAAATACTTTTTTGGGAAAGCAACCTGTCCGGTTTCGTTACTCAATTTAACACCTAAAACATACCTGAAGGTAGAAATCATCGATAGAAAGGTTTTGCAGAAAAATTATTTTTTAGTCATTTTTCATTAAAATGTAGTTATTTTAATTTTTTTACCCCCAGAAGCAAACTATCAAGGGGCAAGCGACCCCCGCATTTTGTTAACATTAGTAACGACTACAATATATGTAAATTTAAAAGAAATCGTTGGAGCCGTTTTTGGGAAATAATTTTTTTAGACGTTTTTTCGAAGTTTTTTGAAAATAAAAACCCCCCAAATTGAGTTAGCCCAAAATAAAAAAAAATGGTCCCGAGGTATGATTTTTGTGAAGCTATATGTCCAATTTCACACAAATCCACCGAGTAGTTTGCCCGGAAATGGACGAACAGACAGACATTTCGTAAAAACCACTTTTTTGGGTTCCTGGGACCTTAAAACGTGTATATCCGTTGAAATCTCGGAATCGAAAATTTCGACCGTCACAAAGCTTTCCTTATACTATACGTATAAATTGGAAAGCAAAAATTAAATAGATTATGAGGTTAATAGTTCCCGCATGACGATTTAATATTGAATGAATTGTTTTTTATGTGTGTACGTCCCGTAGGAAATTGGCGGCCCGAAATTTAATACTTTTATTTTTTTATTTAATTAACCAACCAAGTTATTAGAATATTCATTTAAATTTTAGAAGACTACTTTATGCATCATATTATAATAGAAAGAAAGAGAATTGTCTTTATTTTCCATGTGGGTGAATTTTGGGCCTTTCGGCCCACTCTTACAGTTAACCCAGGTATTATTAGTTTTTGGTTTTGTGAGGTAGTTTTTTTCATGGTATCTATTTTATGGGAAATTTTAGCTCTCAATCATTTTAAACATAATAGTCTCCTTAGTAACTTTGTAAAACTTGCTGTCACTCATTGTTAAAATTAACTTTGTATAGTTTTACGAATAAAATTAAATTCAAAATTTACAACCGGTTTCGGCTCACGCCATCGTCAAGTGCTATTGAGAACAGATAAAGCAGAAGGTATGCAAGCTAAAACAAAATAAAACTCATTATCAGGATAACACACAGCATCGCACAAAGTAAACAATTTAAATTGAACAATTAAACATTAACCAATGGAAGCGCCAACAAGGGGGAACTACTTAAAAAGGTTATGTCATTAAGTAACGATTTGTTTTTAACCATAGCTTCCCTAATCTCAATGGTTTCTAAATTATCAAGAAGTTTCCCCTTGTTGGCTACATGTAAGATATTAAAATTATCGAAATCTTTTTATTTTTATTCGTAAAACTATACAAAGTTAATTTTAACAATGAGCTCAATCATTTTTATGAAAAAGCTACCAAAAATTAAAAATACCCTATTATGTGATATATGATGATGAAGTAGTCAGTAGATGCATGGAGCTGAAGAGTGCTTGCCGGTATCGAGGGGAGTGGAGTGGATATTTTGATAAATGGTCTGTAGGGTCCCTTTTTGAGCCTAGTGTCGAAGAAAAACATCCCTTTGATCCCTAATAAGATCCCTATGTTAACTCAGTAAAAGCAACTGTTTGAAAATTAGAAATAAATCCCATGTAACACGGAACTATCTCGAAATAAGTTATGGGTGCGTTGTCCAATGGGACATTTTGGCATAGTGAGGAATATCGGCTGACGCGCATATAAAGTCAACTCTAGCGTTGTAGGGAGTATAGTACCTAAAAGAATCTGTTCTAATGTAAATTCACTGCATGTGATCCCGGCCTCTAGCCAACGGCCATACCAAGTTGAATGCGCCAGAACAGAGCCTGTTCCAAACGGCAGAAAACTTGGTAGTGTGCACAGCATTGGCAGGGGGACATGACGTGGGTCTTCGATGGCTTTGTGGTAGCTTGTTCGTACTTGTGCGAGTCTCTACACATCATGCGATCGGAAATTTGTCGTGACTCTAACACAAGTATTACCTACAGAGGCGACTGAAGAGGTTATTAAGATACATTCATTGAATTGTTTGTATGCGAATAACCTTTTATATATATATATAAAAAAACAGCTATGAATACCTGTCTGTCTAAGTGCGTGTCGAGTCCAGGTCACCTCCGAATTAATCGTGTGACTTTACCATGTTCCCCAAGTGAACATAATAGTCTCCTTAGTAACTTTGTAAAACTTGCTGTCACTAATTGTTAAAATTCACTTTGTATAGTTTTACGTAATAAAATAAAATTAAAAATTGCGTGAGCCGAAACCGGTTGTGAATTTTTAATTTAATTTTATTACGTAAAACTATACAAAGTGAATTTTAACAATGAGTTCCCCAAGTGTTTCGGAATCCACTATAATCAGGAGGTCCACCCTGTCAGTCAACTCTCCTTTCCCCCGAGGTGAAGGAGTCTGCTCTTAGGGTGCCTCAAGTTAATAAACATACTCACTACCCCTGCCAGACTGACAGGGTTGCTTAGAGCAGAAATGCTGAAAGCAGGCGTTGAATAAATTCCGGTCCCTTTCATTTAAGTCGTCATTTTTCAACTGTGCGACACCATTAATATTTTAATGGCTCTACTCGTATTAAGGCGCGCTATCATAAAAACAAATTCAAATTCAGAAGCCCCCGCCGCCGTATATAAAAGATGGCGGCAGTAATGTTCCGACCGGTAATTAAATTAGTATTTTTATTTCGTCGCTCTATCGTGTTGCATGTCTAAGGCGCAGAGCGATTATCATTGCCGCATAATGGCATAGATGTAAAATAATTATGCCGCCGTAGATATTTTCGTCGACCGCGCCGGTCACCTAACGTGTCTCTCGATTGCTTTTGGGAAGTGTGAAATTTAGAGAGGATTCTTTATTAGGGCCTGGAGTGTCATCCTTTTTTTTCTTTGGCCCCTGACAAAATCGTTATTAAAACGTATCCTTCGTGCACACATGTGTTGTAAAATTATGCGAATGTGTGAATGGGCCCACAAGTAGCTATTAATTGCTGCAGCCTGATCGAGGCGATTATAATACCGGTATTTAGTTAATTCCATGGTATTAAAAATTTAAGCAAGATAATTTAATAATGGGAAGTGCTATTCAAAATTTGTTTGTTTACAGTTATAATCCTAGGGTATTTATGTAATCCCGGTGTTATAATCGCCTCGATCAGGCTGCTGGTAGGCCTATCCTATTATATATCCTTATTATATTGCCAACGGCCTTACCATGTTGAATCCATTAGAGCAGAGCATGTTTCAAACTGCGGCAAACTTGGTAGTGTGCACAGCGTTGGCAGGGGAACATGGTGGGACATGATAACGCGCTGAGACTATACCAGTCAGTCTACGTGCGTGCCGAGTCCTGGTCCCCTCCGATTTAATCGTGTCACTTTACCATGTTCCCCAAGTGGTTCGGAATCCACTACAATCAGGAGGTCCACCCTGTCAGTCAACTCTCCTCTCCCCGAGGTGGTAAGAGTCTGCCCTTAGGCGCCCATTCCACCGACCGGCTGGGGCTATTTACTAAAACAGTGACGTGGTAGCAGACATTCAAGACTTAGGCGGGGTTTCCACCGACCTCGCATTGCTGAATTGACGGAAATGTTTATTTTCCTCTATGCCATAGTTAAAATTGATCAATGATCATAGAGTAAAATCACAAACAAACAAACTAAAATTAAAAAATGGCGTCATCGGATATGTTAAGTACAAACATTTTAATAGATTTCTATAAAAAGAAAAATTCTAATTTCCGTCAATGTCATTTGCATTCTGCAATGCGAGGTCGGTGGAAACGCCACCTAAGTCTTGAATGTCTGCTACCACGTCACCGTTTTTTGTAAATAGCCCTAGCCGGTCGGTGGAATGGGCGCCTAAGAGTGCCTCCAGTTAAGAAACAGACTCACTCCCCCGGCCAGGCTGACAGGGTTGCTTAAAGCAAAAATGCAGAAAGCAGGCATTAGAAACAACAACAACAAACATAATAATGTATCCTTATTTGAAATAGTAGACTAGACTTGTATGTGTTTATATGAGATAGGTTATTAATATGTAAGTTTAGCTTAAACAGTGCAATAACAGGTTTAATTTAATTTAATTTTTTATTTTAGTTTTAGGGCATGGAAAATTGTTATAGGTGTAATAGTCCTCACTAGTAGACCTTACTATTATTGTGTTTTTTTTTTTAAAATTCTATACACGTTTCATTCATTCATTCATTCATATTCCAATCCATCTGAACTCGGTAATGACTTGATAAATCAATAAATATGACTTTAATCAATTTTAAACCCACTTATAACATATCGCTCCTTGATTTCCTAAGGTGCCCATTCCACATACGTACAACGTCAATGAAAATTATGAAATTGAAGGCCATTTCAATTTTACTCTATGCCATTGTTAAAATTGATCAATGATCAATTGATAATAGAGTAAAATCACAAACAATGAAACAAACAATCTAAAATTAAAAAATGGCGTCACGTGATATGACAAGTACAACTATTTTAATTGATTTCTCTAAAAAGAAAGCATTTCTGTATAAAATTTTTAATAAGGATTAAATAATAAGGCGACGAAGAAAACAAATACAATTTCAAGAAACAAATTTCAAAAATTTGGCGCATACGCTTCAATTGAAAATTGTCAATTTTTGAAAAACATATGGAATGGCCCCCATCAATGAGAAATTGAAATGTCCTTCAATTTCATAATTTTCATTGACGTTGTACGTATGTGGAATGGGCGCCTTAGGACATCTTGTTCGGCATGTGGTCGTCTGGCATTCTTAAGACGTGTCCCAGTCATCTAAGGCGTTGCGATTTTATAAACCGGACTATGACTTCTCCGTTGAGGATTTCGTCTATTTCGGCGTTGTTTCTTATAGGCCACTCTCCGTCTTCGCATAGGGGTCCATAGATCCTCCTTAGGCGCCCATTCCACCGACCGGCTAGGGCTATTTACAAAAACGGTGACGTGGTAGCAGACATTCAAGACTTAGGTGGCGTTTCCACCGACCTCGCATTGCAGAATGCAAATGACATTGAGGGAAATTTGAATTTTCTTTTTATAGAAATCTATTAAAATGTTTGTACTTATCATATCCCATGACGCCATTTTTTAATTTTAGTTTGTTTGTGATTTTACTGTATGATCATTGATCAATTTTAACTATGGCATAGAGGAAAATAAACATTTCCGTCAATTCTGCAATGCGAGGTCGGTGGAAACCCCGCCTAAGTCTTGAATGTCTATTGTCTGCTACCACGTTTTTGTAAATAGCCCTAGCCGGTCGGTGGAATGGGCGCCTTATTATCTTTCTTTCCAGTACTCGCAGTTTGTTTGCGTCATTGACAGTTCCATTCCATTCCAGGTTACCGAGCCGTATGTTGCAATGGTTGTTATTATTCTTCGATCGATGTCGTCGCTAAGGCGCAGTTTCCACCGACCTCTAAGTGCAAAATACACATACGGTGACGTGGTAGCAGACATTCAAGACTTAGGCGGGGTTTCCACAGACCTCTCATTGCAGAATGCAAATGACATTGACGGAAATTTGAATTTTTCTTTTTATAGAAATCGATTAAAATGTTTGCACTTAACATACCCCATGACGCCATTTTTTTTAAATTTTACTTTGTGATTTTACTCTATGATCATTGATCAATTTTAACTATGGCGTAGAGTAAAACAAAAATTTCCGTCAGTGTCATTTGCATTCTGCAATGAGAGGTAGGTGGAAACCCCGCCTTTACTAATGATATATGCTACCACGTCAACGTATGTGCATTCTGGAATGAGAGGTCGGTGGAAACCCCGCCTTACATATCTCTCATAAACACATAACAGTCTAGTCTACTATTGCAAATAAGGAGGAAACCTCTTCCCATCTCATCAGCCATTCCCGGACAAATTTGGAAAATTTATTTATTGACACCTTTTTCATGGCGGATACAGTTCCCGTCGCTATTAGAGAGCCAAAGCAACCTATCGGGGGGCCATAGCTCCGCTGGAGACCCATGAGGCTACAACCGTTGTAATTACTCCCCAAGAAAAGTTTGGCCCTTTTGTAGTACCGCACCGCTTCGACAAGACTTCTCATTTCAAACAGCACGCTGCTATCACTCCCCATTTATACCAGTCTTCGTGTCTTTGTCGGTATCACTTTTTTTCATTTTCCCCCATAATAAAAACTATAAAGTGTCAAGTTCCGATAACATTCAAATTGCTATTTTTTTTTTAGCAATGTTTTGACACTTTCCGAAACGTTTTTCTCTAATATATACCATTTCATCAGTGTAGAGACGGTAAATTGTATCGTTCTCAAGTTGGTTTGTAAAATACTATTAGTATATACCGGAGGTACCGATTGTAAAGTCTGAGTGTGCAATAATTTTTTATTGCCCCGACGAATCTTCTTAGTTTTTTTTTTCTTACGATCGAGAAGACGGCGATTTTGATGGTAACTAATCATTTTGATGTGTCTTTTTACTTGCACTATCAGCCGGTACCTCTTTTACCATGCCTGTGGAAATTACTACAATATACTCCAGTACTTGCGTAGAAGTCGTAAATAATGGTGTCGCCTGTGTTTTTGAATTTTTGCGCGTAAATGTTGGGATTGATTTTTACGGTGTTTGTTGTCAGGGTAGTGTAGTGGTTAACGGTTCGGGGTTTTTAGTGTAAAGGTTGTGTGCTCGGATAGCGGCTCAGTTGGAATAATTCTTGTTGTTATGATTTTTTATTTAAACTTTGGTATGTTTTTGTGGCAGTGTTTGCAGCTAGTGGCCCCCTCGCCCTCTTCATAACTTGATGTAAGGATGAAGGCTATATTTCATAGTAACCTGATTAAGAAAACGGTAATTATGTTTTCATGTATTTTTTGTTTATACTATATTTTAATAAAAAGTTAATGTAAACAATTTAATGCATGTATCCGAACCAGGCCCGTACCCAGGATTTAATTTTTTTTTTTTGGGGGGGGGGAAGATCCAATTTTTTTTTATAAATGATAGGTACATCCGTAGTGATTTTAGTAGTTTTAGCTAATACTGTTACATTATTTATTATTTTTTATCAAATTTAGGGGGGCCATGCCCCCCCCCCCCCTTGGGTACGGGCCTAATCCGAACGACCTCGTCAGTCTCCTCTGTAGGTTAGTACCCGTATTGAGTCTCCGATCGAGTCTATAAATAAGGACTTATAACTAAGGACTTTTTTTTGTTCTATTACTAAGCCAACCTAGCGGAGTTAGGGCTATAAAGCCCTCTCTTACACTTAACTAGGAAAGCCCGGGACCGCCTGCATTGCATGCCCTCCGAAGCATGGCCAGATAATGTAGCAAGTGTAGGACTCGAACGAACAACCTTTCGGGTGAAAGTCAGAGTCCGTACCACCACTCTACATGTCCTGAGTCTCGCACAAGTACAAGCACGCTACCATCTTGCTACCGAATTAGTTAGTTTGTGTCTATAGGAAGGGGGGGGGTGCTTTGCTGCATAAACTTTATTACGAAACCTCTCTCTGCCACTATCCCGTAATAATGAATTTCACTAAGTCTGCTTATTCCGGGCAACTGAACTTTGTAAATAGCCCTAGCCGGTCGGTGGAATGGGCGCCTTACCATGTTTAGTAAATAACTTAGTCTAGGGTCTACGTTTTTACACCAGTTCTAGTTGTTATTTTACGGCATGGTAAGCCCGCTGACGAAGAAGTTGCGCCTACCAGGTGAACCGGGTTCGTGTCCCGCATAGTACACATTTGACATTACTTTACTGACTTGGGTGCTTTACTGGTGCCAACTTCTGACACCTTGAGCTCCAAATGTTTCTGTCCGCTTGGAAGTCCCTTCACTAATTTTTATGGACCCCAGAAGCATGTATAGATGTTGGGCAGCTTCTTCAGCTTTTCTCTTCCTTCCTTACTTCTTAGTACAGGGCTTCTAGCTCAGGTGATGCCGACTGCCTGATGTCTCAGAAATTCCTTTGATGCAAGTGTCCACATGCTCGGCGTGCACAGGATCTTTTGATTTCCGCCATTCTTGTGTCCAACCTAATCGCGTAGTTTGTCCCGTTGTATGCATGGGGCCGAGCCTCTTCTTACACCGGTGAATATGTCCTCTTCTCACTGATGGTTGGTTGGTGTCTCAGGTAGCCTTTGCCATTTCAGCCTGACGCATCTCTGGACATGGCCTGGCCTTTGGAGGTCTCTTGCCCTTCTTTCTTATCGTCGGCTGGCTTTGGTCTCTCGCACTACCTCTCTTCAGATACTGGTTTTGCGCTATAACTCCTATCCCCAACAACTTGCCTCGAGAAGAGGCACTGGAACCTGCACAAAACGGGGTGGTCGACAGCCCAATGTGCCCCCCTGTACTCGCTGGAGGAAGCTGCTGACCCTGCAGACCACCTGGCCCACTGCCCTACACATGAAATCAACCATAATGACGAACACTTCGAGTCACCGATGTACCGGGAGGCACGGCGTCAAATGGCTTAGCAGCCAAGGACGTTGGCGGAAGTGAGAAGTGAGGTTTCCTTCTACCAAGCCGCCGGTCAATCTTTCGCAGGTCACTTTCCACACCGGTTCCGTGGCCTGCCTTGTCACCTTCTGCCCTCCATTCTTTGTGTTCGGGGTTTGGGCTCAGTGTTGAGGTATTGGCTTTCCATGCCCAATCCGCCGAATTCTTAGGGCTTTTGCGAAGTGAACGATGTCTTCGTTTTCCAGGATCATGTCTATCGCGACGTTCTCCTTCCTACTGCCCGAAAACCGAAATGATTGGTGAAAATCGTTCGAGTATATGCTAATTTACGTGCCTTCGGACGTTAACAAAGAGGAACTAAATCGCAATAACCGTGTGGGAAGTACAAAATTGACTTTAGTTCTTTCCACTTGTGATGTGTTCTGTTCACGTACAAGCAATGTGATCAGAAGTTTGCCGATTTAGCTTGACCAAATAGCCAATCATTTTGGTTTGGAGAGCTGACAGGGGCGCCATTTCGTTATTTTTTAGGGGGGGGGGAGAGAAAATTGACACACCCACTGGGATCCCGAATGACGCCCCTGTGAGCTGATGGCGCTTTGGTGTCAGGTTCAGATGTCAGATAAAAAACTTAAGAGTGTGGGTGTTTATAATCCTTACTAATTAAAGTTATGCTATTTCGCATCGTTAATGTACCATAAATTGATAAATTGCATAATCATGAATTTACAGGCGTTTACCGTGTTTGATAAAATTTTATCAGTTAACTCCTATAACAGGAAGGTTACTGTTAGCCTGTTACTGACTGTCACCCCAAAATAGGTTGGTTTATATATTTTTTTATTTTAGAAGATATGCTACGTAGAAAATGAGCACACCAAAATTTGTTGTTTTTATTGACTTTTTATTTTTTTATTTAATTAACAAAGCAAGTCATTAAAGATTTGGCTCATGGAAGTTGTAGAAGACTGCTTCATGCATCATGTAATAGGAAATATTAAATTTTTGGTACCTTAGTTCTTTCATAAATACCAGAACAGACTTAAATTACTCGTATTTTGGAATTTTTGGAAGAACTACAAAACCGAAAAGTATAAATACCCGATTATATGATGCACGAAGTAGTCTTCTACAACTTAGATGAACCAAATTTTTAATAACTTGCTGAGTTAATTAAATAAAAAATGAAAAGTATTTAATTTTGAGATGACAATTTTCTACGTGACATATCCTCTTAAGTTGAATTATAAATATGTGGCCCATTCATTGTTAGAAGACGCCTAATAATAATAATAATCAAAATAATATTAATAATAATATATATATTTTTTTTGAAGGTGCATAGATTGAGAAAAAAACAGTTTGTTATTAATTAATAATAATAATTCGGTTAAGGGGGCCTACAATGTCTAGAAAAATTAAAAATTTAAAAAAAAATGCGCGAAATATTATTATTATTATTACTTATACCATAGATATTTAAATGAACTTCTTTCACAAATGAAAAAATTTAAACATATGTTTGAGTTAAAAGCGGGTATAAAAAGATGGCAGTCAATGGGAGTTAATAATAATAAAAACTGACATTAGAAAAACAAGTAAAAACAAATTAAAAATAAAAATACAATAAAATAAATGATTAAGCCTTGTTTAGCAGCACTGTATGAGTCTTTTGTCCCAAATAAGCGCTAGCTTGGGGATGCGGGATGGTATTATTATGTATTGTATTTTTGTAATATATGCTCATTGTCCAGGGAATACTGGACAAGGAAAAAAAAAAAAAAAAAAAAATTACTAACTTTTTCTTCGGCCGCTATTCCCCTGCGCCAAAGGAATAATATATATATATAAATATTTATAAATCAATTATCAATAATTATACCATTTTAATACAAAACTCCTGTGTTAAAATCCCAAGTTAAAATATACTTGTCGGGGGCTCGCACAGTAAGCGCTATAGATGATGCAACATGTTTTTTTTCTTCTCCTTGTCCATTATTCCCTGGACAAGGAGCATATATTTACAAAATACAATAACTTACATAATACCATAATTATAAGTTCGCAAGGCCAAATACGAGCATAAAAGGTTACATTGATATATATAAAACAAAAACTAATGGCAATGCAACTAATACTAGTATTATATCATGATTGTAATAAAATGAATAATGTTTAAACTGTACTCTGTAGGGTGTATCCCGCACGCCTCTATGAAGGCATGGGAGCCCTAATTGTATTTTTGTCTAATTATTGTATTTGTTGGAAATAAAGAATTGTTATTATTATTATTATTGTAATAATAAAGCCTTTATTGAAAAAATATGTAGAAATATGTTGTATTCTAATAAGGTGTTTTTCATTTTTACTGTCATAATATTGTTCCATGAATTTCAACAATTTTGTCGCCTATCAGCAGCCCGGTCATGGTGATTTGGGATAAGGGGGGTATTCCATATACGTCAATCGTCAACGAAAAATTGAAAAATGACGTTTTAGCAGACATTAAAGACATACTAAAAATTCTGCTACCACGTCAATTTACGTCATTTTGACGTCATTTTTCAATTTTTCGTTGACGTTGTACGTATGTGGAATGGGCACCTTATTATACTAGTAATACCGGGGTTTATTCAGTTGTTTTAAACAAATGAGTCCAAAATGCGCGGGAAATTCAATTTGATAGGTCCAGATTCATAAAATTGTCCTACAATATAATGTAATAAATAAATAAATATTGACTTTTTTGCTCTATTAGTAAGCCAACCTAGAGGAGTTAGGGCTATAAAGCCCCTTACACTCAACTAGGAAGACCCGGGACCGCCTGCTTTACTTTACGTGCCCTCCGAAGCATATAATATAATACTTACTTTCCTTTTTCCGCGCCATTTCCTCACGGAGGGTCGATGGCAGAGCTGCGGCGTTTCCAGACGGTTCTGTCTTGAGCCTCCTTCCTTGTGAGCCAGGTTTCTTGCAGGTCACTTATAATTTTGCTCTCCAGGGTGAGCTTCGGGCGTCCACGTGCTCAGCGTCCAGGTATAGACAACGCAAAATGAGAAAAGTATGGACTTGGAATGTTTTGATCCTGTGCAACACTGTAAAAATACCACCATTTTGTGTTACCTTGTTGCATTGGATGCAAGGCATAAAAAAAATTGTGCAAAGAATATTTTTACAATGTTGCACAGGATCAAAACATTCCATGTCCATACTTTTCTCATTTTGCGTGGACAATACCACCGCCTCTTCGACTCTGCGTATTAGCGCTGACGCCTCTCCTCTGCGCGTGTCCCCACCAGCAGCCTGATCATGGCGTTTATAATCCCGGGGTTTATTTAATACCATGTCACGTGATGGGATTAATTCAATTGTTTAAAATAAAAGGCAATTTCAGATTTTTGTAATTTTTGATGTTGGTAATCGTCGCGGTGCTAAGCGCGGAAAATTCAAATTTGAACAATTGAATTGTCTTCAACTATATTTTTGGTGTGTTTCTTCATTTTTTCTGCCTTAGATTTAGACAAATTATTTATACTTCTTAATATGAGAAGGCTGTTTACAAACATGGCCAACTCCAAGTTGTAGAATTTTTCAGGAGAGCGGATTTTCTGTTGAAAATTGCATTAAGCTTATAGCTAGCCCTAGACTTCTCAGCGCTTCTGTGCGCAATCTGGCTGCTTTTATCACTTTATTTTACAACGTACAGATGGACATTAAAATTTTCTGCAAGGTTGGATCAAAAACCCCATTTGGTGAAAAAATGGAGTTGGCCACGTTTGTAACGAAGCTCCTTATATATTAATTCAAAATATTAAAACTTGTTTATTTCTAGGGCGATGTGTGTTTATATGGTGGCGTCAGTTCAGTTGTTTAGCATTGCCAACATCACAATTTAAAAATTCTGAAATTTGCTTTTCATTTAATTTAAACAATTGAATTAATCCCATCACGTGGCATGGTATTTTATTAACCCCGGTATTATAATCTCCATGATCAGGCTGCTGCTGAGCTTCTTCACTCTCAGTTTTTGCATCACGTCCGTTGTTCGCATTTCTTCCCGAATGTCCTCGTTTCTAATATAATGTAATTATAATTGGAAAAGCTCTAACAGTAGGGATTACATTATGAATGAATGGCGTCAGCCGGCAGGTGTTGTTTACTCAATTTTACAGAGACCGGCGCGGCGTCATATTGTTCTCACCTTATCGATAAACTACTCATACAGACCTGTTTACATTTTGGCTGCCCCGGTCTCGTCCTCAAACTTTACAGTCGCCCAAGTCAATTAGCTTTGTTCACATCCGACTTTTTGGAATTTTTACAGCCAGGGACCCAGGGTCGTCTTTTCTGTTGGTAATTTCCCATCTGAGCCTGTTAAAAGCATAGATAATACAATGGTGTAGATGGCGCTACGTGTGACCGATAACGGTGAAAGGTAGGGGGAAATGTCCATGGCGGTCTATGGAAATTGTGACCATGCTGTAGGGTTGCAAGTTGCAACATATCGCTACTCCAGAAGAAAAGGACACAAGTTAAAGTATTCTTTATAATAAATTTGGCTACCTGACGGTACCCGCCGCATCGAATACGACGCAACTGCCCTCGCGTGGAAAATATACATACTACATTAACGCAAACTATAATTATATTTTGTTTTAAATATTTTAGCGTTATTTTGGAGTTGTGTCCGTTTTCTTCCGAAGTAGCGATATGTCTTGTCATTTATTGCTGAGGTCCTGCAGCCGTATTGTGGCGATTTGGGATTAACGTAATACCGGGATTTATTCAATTGTTTTAAAAAAATGAATGTAAAATGCGCGGGAAAATCAAATTGATAAATTAATCCTCGGCTGTATTTTTGGTGAGTTTGAATTTTTTCTCCTTTACATGTAGACACTTGACTTACTTGACTTAGGGTGGCGCTAACAGCCCATGGGGACTTTTGGCCGCACGTACTATGCCTCTCCATTCCGCTCGATCACAAGCCACCGTCCGCGACGTTTCTGGGTGCAAGCCCATTTTTTGGACGTCATCCGCCATCTGGTCCTGGTACCTCTTCCTTGGCCTTCCCAGGGGTCTGGGTTCGGTCAAGTGAGCCTCCTGAGATGTAGACACATTTATTAAAATTCATAAAATATTTAAAAATTCTACCAGTACATTTTAATGTTTATTATTAGTATTTTCTTCAATTATAAAATAATTCAATGATTCTCTAGGCCTTTGGCCCTAGTATTCGCATCAAGCAATGTTGTTCTTTTTAAATTAAAAGCAGTTATTATTATTCTACTTATTTTTTTAAATCAATATATTCCACCTTATCAGGGGTTACTGCACAAGGAAAAAAAGTAAAGTGAATTGATTGTAAGCGTAATAATTGTATGTATTATATTTTTTTCTCAATATATTGCACCTTGTCCAGGGTTACTGGACAAGGAAAAAAGTGAAAGTGAAGTGACTCTCTTGTATTCCAATAATTTATTAATTTGAAATCCCCGCGCATTTTGCATTCATTTCTTTAAAAAAATTGAATAAACCCCGGTATTACGTTAAGCATTAAAAGAAGACTTTATAGTCTTATTGTTCGCCTTTTGCTTTGTTTTTATTCAATAAAGTCGTTATCAATTCAATTCAACCCCAAATCGTCATAATAGGGCTGCTGAGTCGAATGGATACAGAAGCCAAGTTGCTGTTAACGATTAAGAATTGGAAGCTAACATACTTCGGCTGTGTGCTGAGGAACGAGAAGTATCGCCTTCTGCATGTAATAATAATATAATAACAATAACAGCATAGAAGGACAAGACATACTTACTTTACTTTCCGTGTCCGGACCGTCAGATCATTTTCCAAAACTTTGCGGCCTTGATGGCGTTGTCGTTGCATACAAAAAGGTCAGCTACACTGCAAACAGTGCCCATGTCTCTGCATACGGTGATCAGCAGTTTGGACCTCCCCGCAGTCACATAATTCGTCCTCAATATAACCCCATTTCTTCTGCGTGTATCTGCATCTCGAGACTCCAGTTCTAAGCCTATTTAGTGTTCTCCACTCTCCGTAGGGCAGGTGGCTTCCCTTTGCTATTTCTTCATTGGCTTTGAAATTGGAGATAATCGGGAGTTCCTCCTCCCATAGACTAGTTCTCCGTATTTCGGCATTAGTTTCTAGTGGTTTTCGTCTTTTGAGGAAGCTGTTACGGGAGCGTAGACGTTCTGGCGGTCTTTCCTGCTGATACATTGGGTGCCTGGAGTCGTTTTCCTGTTTGGTCTTCTCCTTTTCTGCGGCTACTGTCCGTCTGATGTGAGGGGGCGCTATACCTACTATAGGGTAAACTTTGTAGGTTGGCGTTGGTTTCAAACAGCTAGAGATAATCCTTACTGTCTCATTCAGGGCAACGTCAAGACAAGGACAAGACATGTGGAGTAGTGGTACGGAATCTGACTTTCACCCGAAAGGTTGTTGGTTCGAGTCCTACACTTCCTACATTTTCTGGCCATGCTTCGGAGGGCATGTAAAGCAGGCGGTCCCGGGCTTTCCTAGTTGAGTGTAAGAGAGGGCCCTAATTCCGCTAGGTTGGCTTAGTTATAGAACAAAAAAGTCCTTATTTATTTATTTAAGGGCTCCCGGCAGAGGAACATCCTCATTGAAAAACCTGTGGCACTGGTTTAGCCAACACGACTTCTCTTTTTAGAGCTTGACTTTGACTTAATTAGGCGCGATGAGCCCAGGGGGACTTTTGGCCGCTCTGGCAATTTCCCTCCATCTTTGCCGAGCCTCAGCAGCCGCTGTCCAATCTGCTGCCTCGACGCCAACTCGACGGAGGTCCTCCTGGAACTGGTCCGCCCATCTTCGCCTAGGTCTTCCTCTTGGTCTTCTTCCGAGGGGGGATTGCTTCCTACACGGCCTTTGGGGGTCTGTAGTCCGGCATCCGGTGCACATGTCCAATCCTCTTTTTAGAGCGGCATTCCAAATTGCCATGGCCATCGCCAATCTTCACTAGAAAAAAATTACGAGCAGTGAGGGTGCAGGATATAAGAAAACTCGCAATTAAAATAAAAATAAAAATTTCCTGTGTTAGTGTTGGCGATTTATGTTTACTTTTATTTATTTATTTATTTATTTAAGATGAAAAACAACATGATTTTGTTTTCTTTTTTGCAGGATCTGTGATGTGAATGCTTGCCTTACAAGTTCTCGTTTGAATGATCTTCCTATTTGTCTGTTCTTCTTTCAAGTTTGTTCTAATATATTCAAACAAGGTAAGTTGTCAAATTTAAAAACATTATTTGTCCATTAGTCACGACATGTAGCGTAGTGGTACGGACTCTGACTTTCACCCGAAAGGTTGTTGGCTCGAGTCTCACACTGGCTAAATTTTCTGGCCATGCTTCGGAGGGCATTAAAAGCAGGCGGTCCCGGGCCTTCCTAGTTGAGTGTAACTCCACTAGGTTGGCTTAGTAATAGAAACAATAAAGAGTCCTTATTTATTTATTTATTTATATTAGGTTAACTTTGAATCGTATCTGTACTTTTTTAAGTCATGTTTTCGCCTGTTACATTGCGTCAATAGATTTAAGAGTTGTGTCCTTTTTCATCCGAAGTAGCTATATATTGTAGCATTATTTGGTATATTATACTGACATTAAACTAACTTACATTGAAGAGGCAACCTCCTTACTTACTTCTTACTTCTTAGTACAGGGCTTCCAGCTCAGGTGATGCCGACTGCCTGATGTCTCAGAAATGCCCTTGACGCTAGTGCCCACATGTTCGGCGTGCACAGGATCTTTTGATGTGCGCCCTCCTTTTGTCCAACCTGATCCCGTAGTTTGTCCCGTAGGGTGCATGGGTCCGAGCACTGCAGGAGTATGTGCTCTAGTGTTTCATTAGCTAGACCGCATGCACGGCATACTGGAGATTCGATTAGATGAAAACGGTGTAGGTATTCATTGGTAGTAATGTGGCCTGTTCTTGCTCTAGCAGCAAAGGATGCAACGCTTCTGCTTCTGCAACCTCCTTGTTTTATTCGATAGTAGGGGATCTAGAAACATCTGGACTTGGCGGGGTTCGATACCCCAATCTATGCCTTGCCGTCTTACAGCTAGGCTACGCCGCGGCAAAGTGTTTCTTCCTAAAACGGGCCTAACCCATAGGGCAAAACTGTTTTTTATATTGTTTTTATGTAAAGATGGAAAAATAAATGATTAATTATTCATAGTTTGCGGGTTTGAATCCCGCCAAGCCCAGATTTTTTGATATCCTCTACAATGTTAGGGAAACTTTAGTTTAATAAAAAATCAGCAATCAACCATATTTCTATATCAAGAATACATCAATGGTTATTATTAAATTCAAAATTAATCTTTAAAATATTTTTAAATTACTTTTTTAATTTTAAATAGTATGCGATTGATTTGAAATTAAAACTTTGCTGACACAGAAGTGAAATAGAAAACATGTTGCATCATCTAAAGCGTTTACTGTGCGAGCCCCTGGCAGTTTTATTAACTTGGGGGCCCACAGGATTTTTGTATTACAATGGTTTATAATACAATTATTTATAAATATATCCCTTCTGCGCAGGGGAGTACCGGCTGAAGAAGAATAAACGTTTCTGTTTATTTTATAATTAGATAATAATAATAATAATAATAATATGTGTATTGAAAAAAAAATTACACTACCCAGATCAGCAGTAGCCACAACAGCTACATAGCTGAAAGAGAATCACAGTACAGTATCACTAAAAAAAAATGAAATAGAAATAAATGAAACACAGGATTACATATCAGCTGTTTTAAATGTTGTCTTTATCTGCTTAGCTTTAAGACTTTCTTTTACGTAAATTATGACACCCCCGCTACGATACGACTCATTACAAGAACTAAAATTGTATTTGTATTTTTTTTAATTGTATAAATTGATTGTACCCATTTAATTTGTAGAAATTAATTTCCGCCTCAAAAATAAATCCAAATTTCACTTCATACAGTAACATCAGGCCAATGATTCCAGACATTAAATATAGCAATTAATTCATTTAAATTAGCTCTGATCTATAAATAAATAAATAAAATAAATAAATAATCGTTTATTTGCAAACAGACAATGTCCAATAATATGCAAATTAACTTAACTTACTTAACTATGCTTATCATAATTTACATGTGTGATACATAACTATTGTACAATTATAATTATAAGCAGTATATCGTACATCTATTTGACAATGTGAAGATTAAATAAATAAGTTGTATACAAGTTATCTAGTTGGTAAGTAATGATAAAAATAAAAAGTAATGCTATAAAGTAATACTATCTGCCAATACATATCATTCTTATATATCTTAACTAAGTCTTTATTATTTAAAAATGGTAATCTTATAAAAGGTAGTCTATTGGATTCATTATAGCTAATGTTTTAATAAATTTACGTTTGCCATCGGTGATGTCTAAGTGTGTAGCATTAAGATTAAATATTTTAGTTAGCCTGTAAATGGGAGGATTCGCACATATATTAATTCGGGGAGTTTGTAGATAAAAAAGGTCATTTTTTCGGGATCGTCTATTTGGGGGTATTAATTAAAAGTTTTTCTAAGAGCTCTGATGAATCGAGTAGTGAATGGAATATGTTATATAAGACGTTTATTGCAAATTTTGTTCTTCTTGTCTTAAGCGTGGGCATCAGAAAGTGATTTAGTAATGTTTCGTAAGGCATTAGTTGTGGGTAAACACCCGTTTGTCTATAGTACATACATTTTAAAAATCTCTTTTGTACTTTTTCTAAACTTTATACGTTGCCCTTTGTATAGGGGTCCCAAACTTCACAACCGTATTCGAGTATACTCCTGCATAGGGAGTTAAATATATTAGAAATTATTTTTTGGTTACTTATTATACCTCGAGTACTTCTAATGATACACCCCAGTATTTTGTTGGCTCTGTTTATTATTTTATCAATATGATTATTATAGGTTAATTTTGAGTCCAATAGTATACCTAAATCTTTAACTACGGTTACTCTATTAAGATTTACAGAATCAATTGAATATGTAAAATTAATTTGATACGTTTTGAGAGAAAAAGTTATGTATTGGCATTTGGCAATATTGAGGTGTAATTTATTTTTCTTGCTCAAATCGTATAGGGAGTTTAGATCTTCTTGAAGTAATAAACAATCATCTACATTGGTTATTTCTTTTAACAGTTTGACATCATCAGCAAATTTTAGTATTTTACTATGCTTGATTATCTGGGGTAAGTCGTTTACCAGAAGAATAAAAAATAGAGTTTAGACTATATGCCGACAAGTTTTTGACATTGCCGCAATATTTAAAAGGACACGCCGTAAGATTGACATGGTAGCTAGTTATCGAGGGATCGTCCATAAGCTGCAGTCAAGATTAACATAACTAGTCCAACTTCACACTTACACAATTTTCACCAAGTCATCCTCATTAAATACGGAGATCATGGAATTCGAATCCATAGATTTCTTCAACAAAATTCGGTTGTTCCTGTACCATGTCAATTTGTAGTTTTTTTGTTTGGCGAGTTCTTTCGACTTCAAAAGAAGATTTTTGAAGTATGGGGAGATTGACTCGAAAACCCGCCCATTATTTCCTCTCCCGTCCTGGAAAAGTTTCTTGTTCTTCGAATATAGATTAATATTCCTGACTTGACGGCTGTTGAATTCTACTATAACAGGTTTAGGTTAGGTGGTGCGCGAAGGTATGCAATGCACAGTTGTTAATTTTTATGCCAGCTTGAGCCGCAATACCCACTATCATTGTTTCAAGATTTTCCTTTTCCACTTCTGGGACGCCAAGTATCTCCAGTTGACGCCTCCGTAGGTACTGCTCATTAACGATTATTTGCCTGTCGCGCTGCTTAACCATCGATTCCAGCACTGTGACGCGTTTCTCCAACTCCTCGGAGTGCTGTGTTCTTTTTGACATCTCCTCATACTGCTTGGATGGATATGAATTCCTGCGATGCCACCAATTCATCTACACGAGCATTGATGGCCCCAACTCAGCCTTCCAGTCTTTTCTCATGCCGTCTAACATCTCCTTCCAGTCGGCCCTCATCTGCTGCATGAGGCTTTTCACCTCCCCCATAACAAGGGATAGATCCGGCGGTGGCACCATATCGAAGCTGGGAGAGGAGAGGGCTTTACCAGCTTTAGATTTAGTTATACGGCACTGAACACAAAGCCACTGTTCCTGCACTGACTCAGGTCTCTTAGAGAAGATTACTTTTTGCTTTCCAATTTATACGTAGTATAAGGAAAGCTTTGTGATGGTCGAAATTTTCGATTCCGAGATTTCAACGGATTTACACGTTTTGGGGTCCCAGGAACCAAAAAAAGTGGTTTTTACGAAATCTCTGTCTGTCGCTCTGTCTGTCTGTATGTATGTCTGTCTGTATGTATGCATGTCTGTCTGTTCATCGATTTCCGGGCAAACTACTCGGTGGATTTAGGGAAATTTGGCATGTAGGTTCACAAAAGTCATACCTCGGGACGATTTGTTTTATTTTGGGCTAACCCAATTTGGGGAGGTTTTATTCTTGAAAAACTAAAAAAAAACGTTTCAAAAAATTATTTCTCAAAAACGGCTCCAACGATTTCTTTTAAATTCACATATATTGTAGTCGTTATTAATGTTGATAAAATGCGGGGGGTCTCTTACCCCTTCATAGTTTGCTTCTGGGGGTAAAAAAATAAAAATAACGTAATTTCAATTAAAAATTACTAAAAAATAATTTTTCTGCGAAACCCTTCTTTCGATGATTTCTCCATAGGGAAATTATTTACCATGAAATTAATCATTTTCCCTCCCTACTAATTGATAAATTGGAAAGCATGTTCGAGTAAACTCGGACCGGTTCTTTGACTTCAGCACACTCAAAATGAAAAGTGTTCTGGGACTGGGAGCAGGTTATTTTATCACTACCAAGGGACTTATAACATGCGAAGCATACGGACATAATACACAATTAGAAAGTGAGTTTCTGAAAGACCCTTGTGCTAGCCAAGTGGTCACACAAACAAACTATTATCACCTGTAAAAACTGGCCTTTGAAGAGACCCGTCTTCAAACAATAATTTTCCAAAAGTATTTAAGTTTTTTTTTGGAATACCTGAAGTCGATAAGTCCACGTGACAACTCGGGGTGAACACAGACGGCTACCACTCAATATTTTCAAACATAAATTTTTATTTACACCAACTTAACCACTGCTTTTTTCAGGGAATTTGAAATATGGAAGTAACTCGTAAAGACACGTCTGACTGTGAGTGATACTCAACTATTATTATTCCATAAATTAAACATGACTGGTATCTGATGAATCAGTAGAATCCGGGATGATAGGCCGTGGTCGTTCGGAAAGTGTACTTCCAAACGTTTCGTCAACATCTGCGGTCGACATCTTCTGTGGAACTGCGTAGACTTCTAAGATTGTATCTCGATCATCACAGATGTCGACCGCAGATGTTGACGAAACGTTTGTAAGTACACTCTCAGAACGACCACGGCCTATCATCCCGGATTCTAGTGATTCCTCATGTAACTCCGGCCGTGAAAGCCTTTGTAAGTTTGTAACTATAATGACTGGCATCGTCAATGGTTTGATTATTTTTTCAATGCATTCTCTCTTTCTTTCTATTTATTTATGAATTCCACTGAGTTTTCACATCTATTGTATATCCAGTGACTGAATTTGGTGACGTAAAATAAATAAAAAATGTCGTCAATTTCTAACCATTTTCAGAAGGGAGCCCATTGATATACATCACTGTCGATCATTGATTTTCCACTGGGGTTGATAAATAGGGGTGCAAGTCCGCCATTTCGAGTAATTTCGAAATCGGCAGAGGAGGAGTCAGCGGCGGCAGCATCCCTTATTGCGCCTGCCCCAAAATTAAGCAACAGCCAGCTCAAAAACAACCCCTCTGTTTCCTCGTGTAGTGTATCGTGTTAGAAATATGTGAAAACGGACGTGTCAGTTTTAGGGAGATTCATGCTAGTATATCTATAACGTTAGTAGAGTCAAATGACAGAAGTGGAAAGTCTTACAGGTGTAAAGAACCGGTCCGAGTTTACTGGAACATGCTTTCCAATTTATCAATTATTAGTAGATGGAGATAATGAGTTATTTGATAGTAAATAATTTAATAATAATGGCACGGCACGCAATGTATTGGAGGGTGAATTTTATGTGATTTATCCAAAAAATAATTTTTTTGCACAAAACTAAATACTTTTTTGGGGAAACAACCAGTTCGGTTTTGTTACTCTTTTTAACACCTAAAACATACCTGAAGGTAGAAATCATCGACAGACAGTTTTAGCAGAAAATTTATTTTTTAGTCATTTTTCATGAAAATTGATTTTTTTATATTTTTTTATCCCCAGAAGAAAACTATCAAAGGGGCAAGCGACCGACATTAATAATGACTACAATATGTGGGAATTTAAAAGAAATAGTTGGAGCCGTTTTTGACAATTTTTTTAGACTTTTTTTTTAGTTTTTTGAGAATAAACCCCCCAAAATCAAGTTACCCCAAAATAAAAATAAAACGGTCCCGAGGTATGATTTTTGTGAACCTACATGCAAAATTTCATCAAAATCGATTGAGTAGTTTGCCCGGAAATCGATGAACAGACAGAGCGACAGACAGACATTTCGTAAAAACCACTTTTTTGGGTTCTTGGGACCTCAAAAAAATCCGTTGAAATCTCGGAATCGAAAGTTTCCTTATGCTACGTATAAATTGGAAAGCAAAAATCAAATATCCCGTGAAAATTTGACTGTAGAGCTGTCATAAATATCACAGAAGTGCGCTTCTACCTTATGTGTATACATGTTTTAATTTCATCTGGATTTAGATGTATATTACTCAAGAAAGAGGTAAAAAAGAAACATTCGTAGTTTTCGGAATACTTTTTTGCGATAATAGCTATTGTACTTTTAGGTTTTGTTGTAATATAATTGAATTGAATTAGAAAACTTAGTTTGTGCAAGAAACGGTCTGTGAAAGCGTTCCGAGGAATGAGTTCTAAAACTGTGGCGAATCAGTGTTAGTGACGGCTACTTATGATTTGTCAATATGTATGGGAGTTGTTCTTCTAGGGGAAGTGACATTTTTGACAGCTTTACAATGGAAATTTCCTGTGAAATTTGACCTCGTAAACGCGAAATTTGGTTGTCCGATTTGCCTTTAGGAGGATATTGAATATACGAGAAGAAGGTTGGATTTAATGAACTAAGTAAATGTATATTACAACAAACCTACACAATAATAGACATTCTAATCTATATAATCTAATTTTTCACCGGCAAGTAGGTATACATACGGTTTTCGACGCCGTCATAAAAAACAAGAATACCCATAGAAACAGTCCTAATTTAGAATCTAATAATTCTTGAAAATGGAACAGTAAAATGTCATTTCATTGTAGAGTTTATAGAGAAATGGCAACACCAAAAATTAAAAAAATGCCCCATGATGTTGTGTATTCTGTGTAGTCTTCGTCAACTTGGATAGGCCAAATCTTTATAGCTTACTTTGTAAATTAATTATAAAATAGAAACTGAGTATTTTTTGGGTGATTCAGGGTTAATCAATAAGGTATTTTGCACATCCTCTTTATAATCGCAATAAGGCTGTACTATCGCAATATTTTCATCTTGGTATTCAGAGTGTAGGCATTAGGTACAAAAAATCCTTTGTTTTTAAAATAAATAAATAAGCACTTTATTGTTTCTATTACTAAGCCAACCTAGCGGAGTTAGGGCTATAAAGCCCTCTCTTACACTCAACTAGGAAAGCCCGGGACCGCCTGCTTTACATGCCCTCCAAAGCATGGCCAGAAAATGTAGCCAGTGAGGGACTTGAGCCAAAAACCTTTCGGGTGAAAGCCAGAGTCCGTACCACTAGGCTACATGTCTTTAATAATAATAATAATAATAATTTTTTTTTCTTCTTTCTTTTCCTTGTCCAGTATTCCCTGGACAATAATAATAATAATAATAATAATAATAATAATATAATAATCACTTTCACTTCACTTTTTTCCTTGACCGGTAACCCCGGACAAGGTGCATATATTGAGAACAACAATTTGTTATTAATCAGCATTATCACGCTCAAGCTTCCGCTTATCGAGCGATCATAGTGCAGTGGTACTGCAAGATATAAATATAATTAATAATAATAAACCATTGTATAGTACTCACTCTAGCTTTCTGCAATGAGTGAGATCCTTCTGAACTCTGAAGGATGTATTTATATATATTTATTATTTATACTATTATATATTATTATATATTGATGTAAGATTATATGTATAATGAAATGGCTAATAGTCTGTATTTAAAATTAAGTATTTTTTTAATTCTTTTTTTATTTTCCCTATTTTGTTCAATTCTTTTAGTTTAAGTGGCAATTTGTTAAATATCTCTGGTAAAACTGTTTCATAATAATAATAATAATAATAAACGTCTTATATTTACGGGGCGAGACTTAAGACTAGAAAGTCTTTTTCTGCCTAACCCACGTCCAAAAACAATACAATTTACAAAATACATACGCTTAACGTAAACAATCTTATTCTAACAATGCATAAAAAGAACTTATTCTAAACGTGACGTGACGTAAAAAGACATACAGTAAATATCTAGACAATAATCTTATTCTAAAGCTATTCTGTTCCTATAGCAATTTTGTTCAGCAACTGGCTTTTGAACCCGCGAATATTTGGCTTCTTATTCTCTATTTAATTACCAAAGCAAGATACTTAAGATCTGGCTCATTTAAGGTGTAGAAGACTACTTCCTCCATCATACAATAGGTATTTATTTATTATTGGGTATTTTTAATTTTTTCTTTTCTTTTTCATAAAATTTGATGACTAAAATTTCACTTAAAATAGATACCATGAAAAAACTACAAACCAAGAATTAATAATTATGATAGACAAAGTGGTCTTTTGCAACTTAAATGAACCAAAATTGTAATAACTTGCTTAGTTAATTAATTAAAAAAATTCGGGCTGCCAATTTCCTACGGGAGGTACGCACTTAATATTTAATAAGTTGTGCAGTTTGGTTAGTAAATGTGCCCCGGGGCTACCGGAAACAAAAATAACTTGCTTAATTGAACTAGATAAAACTAGTAATTTCAAGTTACGGTGTCTTGATAAAAATTGGATCTGAACTGCCAGACGGGAGACCATGAACCTAATTTCAGTGGTAAGTACCATCTTTGACAAAATATTTTTCGATGATTACATTTTGTAGGCTGGCTGGTATAGTCTCAGCGCGTTATCATGTCCCAAGTTTGCCGCAGTTTGAAACACGCACTGCTCTCGTGGATTCAACTTGGTAAGGCCGTAGGCTCTTAACGTGATTAATTGTATTAAAAAATTGAGGAATGTCTTTTGTTTACAAAAAGTTTTTGCGATATCCAGTGTTGAAAATTTTGGTTGAGAAAAAGGAGGTACTTAAATTTCAAGCTTATTGTTTACAAAAATATGTGGGACAATGAGATGATAGACAGGGGTCCGCTCAAGTGGTCTTTGTATGCTAGGAGGGTTTATAATCCCTGCGTTTTTATTAATAACTATTTCTAGGTATTGTGTTCGAGTTTTTTTGCGATATATGTTTTCGGCCTCGGAATGGGGAAGGTATGTTTTTTTTTTTAAAGAGATTTTTGTTTGTCTTTATCATGCTACTTCTTGGTTTGGTAAATGCATCCTTCACTACAGGAGGCTCTGTGTTTGTGAATTGGTAGTCCCTGGTCATTGCGTAGCTAAGAAATGTGGGCATTCTCTTCTCCAAACATAGGCGCTTATTCCACCAACGTCAATAGTGATATTAAATGTTTTTTGACAGACATTTTTAGACAGTCTAAAAATGTCTTTAACCACGTCAAAAAACATTTAATATCACTGTTGACGTTGGTGGAATAAGCGCCATAGGCAATTTTGCTGGTTTATTCATAGGGTGCAGGTTATATATCACTGCTTTATTGCTATACTAATTAAATACGTTGGTAATTACCATTAAAGTATATTACCAATGAGAAGGTTCTAACCAGAATAAGGCGCCGATTCCACCGACCGGCTAGGGCTATTTACAAAAACGGTGACGTGGTAGCAGACATTCAAGACTTAGGTGGCGTTTCAACCGACCTCGCATTGCAGAATGCAAATGACATTGACGGAAATTAGAATTTTTCTTTTTATAGACATCTATTAAAATGTTTGTACTTAACATATCCCATGACACCATTTTTTAATTTTGGTTTGTTTGCTTGTGATTTTACTGTGTGATTATTGATCAATTTTAACTATGGCATAGAGGAAAATAAACATTTCCGTCAATTCTGCAACGCGAGGTCGGTGGAAACCCCGCCTAAGTCTTGAATGTCTGCTACCACGTCACTGTTTTTGTAAATAGCCCTAGCCGGTCGGTGGATTGGGCGCCTTAGCGATAGCAAAACTCTGGTTGCATCCATATGTACAAGAAGAGCTCGCTGTATCGGGCATTTGATTATTATTTAGTGATTTTTAGTTATTATTTAGGTGAAATGTTATGTGTTTGCTATCGTTCTATATGACACTGAGGGATGGAAGTTGGCACAAGCTATGGAGAACAGAATCAGCGCATTTGAAATGTGGATTTCCTGGAGAAACCTAGTTTGCCAAGAAATCGATGAACAGACAGACTGACAGGGCTGCAGACAGACATTTCGTAAAATCCACCTTTTTGGGTTCCTGGTAGAGGTGGGGCGTGACAGATATTTCCAGGAGCAACAGTAACCGGTGACAGTGACTCGAAAGTCACTGATGATAGAAATACTGGTGATTCTGTCACTGGAGTGACAGCTTTTGTTCCTGCTATCTAAGTAATCTTGGTACGAGTAATCAAAAGTCACTGTCACTTCTCTTACTTGACAGTGATTTATACAAGTTACATAGACTTATTCGTTTCGCTTAACAATTAAAGTCGGTTATTCTTTTGTTTAGTTATGCTAAGAAATGTAAGAAGTAGTAATATATATAAACTAAAAGCTAGCCAGTTATGGAGCAGTCACGGTGACAGCCTTATGTTTAGCTTACGTGAGACGTTCGGAAAGCATTTCGGGGAATTTCGCTTAAGACTGCCTAGTGCATAGGCTAAACCTGAGCGAGTTACATCCTCTTGCATGCGACTATCACAGTATTAGAAACGAAGCTATTTAAAATATAGCCTAAATCGGTGACAGTGAGACAGTGACTCAAATCACCAGTATTTTTTTGGGTAGGAACGGGTGGTTGCAGTGACCATTGTAGTCACGGTGATAAATCACAGTGGCAGAAGTAACGCCCCACCTCTAGTTCCTGGTACCCCAGAACGTGTAAATCCGTTGAAATCTCGGAATTGAAAATTTCGACCAACACAAAGCCAATATAGGGTTTCTCTCGTGACTTCGTGGAAACGAAACATTATGAGTAAAGTATTAAAATCAAACAAATTTGCACAATTTCCACATAAACATCAGACTGATGATGGTGTAACACCGAAACAGCTGTAATTGATTTTTAATTTTTTAACTCTTAACAATATATATATGTTTATGTGGAAATTGTGCAAATGTGTTTGATTTTAATACCAACACAAAGCTTTCCTTATACTACGTATAAATTGGAAAGCACTAATTAGATTAATGTCAATGCAGATTAAAATGCAAAATTATCACAGTTGATAGGATATCGATCATAGTGCAACTATGAATAAACAGAAAAATTAAATTTGTTAGATGACCGAAATTATCATGGCATGGCCGAAGTATGTTAGTTTCCGTTTTCTTAACCGACAGCAGCAACTCGGCTGCTCTGTCCATTCGCCTCAGGACCTCAGCACGACCGCACGCCGTTTAAATTGTTATTAGTCCTGCAGTCCATTTAAGGTCCGTACTATATTTTGACTCGGCGCGGCATTTGGCAAATTATACCATGCATCAAATATTTAATTAGGAGGTGCAATAGCTGCAACTATTATAGATAATAATATAGCGGCATGCTCGGAAATAGGTACCTGCATTTCTAGTAACTTTATTAAATCGCCGTGTGGCTTCGGGGCGACGGCCGAGGACTGTTTATGTCTGCGGTTTGTGGCCCCCTGAGATATTAAATTCATTTTTGCTTTCCTATTTATACGTAGTGTAAGGAAAGCTTTGTAATTGTCGAAATTTTCGATCTCGTGATTTCAGTGGATTTACACTGCCAACCATGTTGATTCCATTAGAGCAGAGCATGTTTCAAACTGCGGCAACTTGGTAGTGTGCACAGCGTTGGCAGGGGAACCTGGTGGGACATAATAACGCGATTAGGCAGTACAAGTCGAGTGACTTTACCATGTTCCCCAAGTGTTTCGGAATCCACTATAATCAGGAGGTCCACCCTGTTAGTCAACTCCCCTTTCTCCGAGGTGAAAGAGTCTGCCCTTAGGGTGCCTCAAGTTCACAAACAGACTCACTCCACCCGCCAGGCTGACAGGGTTGCTTAAAGCAGAAATGCTGAAAGCAGGCGTTAGAAACAACAACTTTTTTTTTAGCGCCAGACCCATGTGGGTAAACGCGCTTTCTGGTTTGTAGTTTGCCGGTGTTGGTTGTCTGTATTGTGTGCGTATGGTATGAGTTGATGGTGTGTGGCAAACTGCGATCAGGAGGGCACTGGACAACGGGTTGCCCAGTGACCGCCTAAGGGCAGTTTGCCAATCCTTGTATTAAACCAGCAGTGTGTTGTTTGCTAGATGAGGCTTGCCAGAGCTGCTGAGTGAAGAAAAGGAATGGTGTGCTGGAGAAGTATTGTATTGTGGGAAACTGGTTTCTGGAAATCTGTATTAGGAGGGAAGGTTCTGTATCTTGAGTAGACAGGGCATTCTATGACAATGTGAGGAATAGTTAGTCGTACCCGACAATTGTGGCATATGGGTGGTGGGGCGCCCGCCATTAGGTGTCCATGTGTTAACCTTGTATGGCCTATTCTCATACGAACCACCTTCACTTGGTCTCTTCTACTCAAAAACACGTTGTGAAGTCCCTGGGACCAAAAGTGTTTTTTATGAAATGTCTGTCTGTCTGTTCGTCGATTAAACTACTCGGCGGATTTTGATTGCATATCATGCGTTTTAATGAGATTGTTAATGGATTTTGATGAAATTTTGCATACGTTGCATATTTTTTTCATTGCAACTATTATACGCGAAATTTTCGCCCTGAATCATTTCTATGAAAAAGGTACGGTACCAAAAATTAAAAATACCCTATTGATATGATGAATGAATTTTTTTAAAGGTTAAATCGCGTAAAGACAATTTTATTTATTTATTTATTTTATTTTATAAAAAAGGTTAATTGCGTACAAACAATGTAATGAATGTATCTGATCAACCTCTTCAATCGCCTCACTAAGCCACCTAATAGGTACTCGTGGGTACGACACGTCTTTCCAGTTTGCTTTTCAATTTATAAAATAGTAGATAGGCATAATGTGTATTTTTTTTTAATTTTTCATGAAAATTCAGTGATTTTTATTTTTTTACTCCCAGAAGCAAACTATCAAGGGGCAAGCGACCCGCCGTATTTTGTTGACATTAATAACGACTACAATATATATGTGAATTTAAAAGAAATTGTTGAAGCCGTTTTTGAGAAATAATTTTTTTTGGAGTTTTTTGAGAGTTGATTGAGTTAGCCCAAAATAAAAAAGATGGTCTCGAGGCAGAGGCGTAAAGTTTTAGGATGGTTGCGGGGGCAAAACTAAGTTGACCCGATGACGTCATCAGGCAGAATAAGGAAAAATTGAAAATATAAGAGCAAAATTGTAGGGTTTTACGCATTTTAATAGTAGTAAAGTATAGCTGTAGATTTTACAAAGCTAGAAAAGGAATGCCTATATTCATATTGCTGCAAAGGGGATCATGAAGTATGAACCACGTCTTACAATGCTCGAGGCTGGGGGGGCTTTGCCCCCTCCCAAAAGGAGCTGGGGGCAAGTTGGACCGTGCCCGCCCCCCTACTTTACGCCCCTGTCTCGAGGCATCATTTTTGTGAGCCTACATGCTAAATTTCATCAAAATCGACCGAGTAGTTTGCCAGCAAATCTACTCACAGCACAGACAGACATTTCGTAAAAGCCACTTTTTGGGTTTCTGGGAACTCAAAACGTGTAAATCTGTTGAAATCTCGGAATCGAAAATTTGGACCATCACAAAGCTTTCCTTATACTACGCATAAATTGGAAAGCAATAAAATATAAGAAGCTTGTAAAAGCAACGGAGTTTGAGGTACCTACCGTACCTATTGTATTTCCTACGGGAAGTACACATGTCAGGCCACGAATGCCCTTCTTCCTGAATTGAGTTCTTGAGTTTTTCTTGAGTTGCAATCTATTGATTGGTTTGTAGCGAATGTTGTAGTCTTCTCCACTCTTGTCTGTCTTGTGCCCTACTTTTCCGGAAATGCATAAATATTTCCTCACCACGTTCCATGCCTTCACCAATGGGGTGATGTGGCCCAGCCAACTGGGGGTCCGCCGGTCCGCGAGAATGCCCGCAGCGACTTAAGAGTTGCTATTAACAAGAGCATCAAGTCCAGAATTCAACAACTTGTAAAAAACATACGTGCCCAAGTTTCACATTAACTTTGTCGTACATTAAAATCATACTCTAAGCTATGTATAGTGATATCATTGACAGTCTTCTAATTCGTTAAAAAAACAAATAGTTATAAAGAGTGGTCCGCAGCGATACATTGTCGGCCTGAGTGGTACGCAGACCGTCATTGTTTGGGAACCACTGCTTAAAATGCATGTCAATGTCAGAAATTCTTAAGATACCGTACAGCAGTAGTACCGGGACAGCCGGCCGCCTTACCAAGTTGAATCCAGCGGACCAGAGCAGGTTCAAAGATGCAGAAAATTTGGTAGTGTGCACAGTGCCGGTAGGGAAACATGGTAGGACTTGTCCTGGTCACCTCCGAACTAATCGTGTGACTTCACTGTGTTTCCCAAGTGGTTCGGAATCCACTATAATCCGGAGGTCCCCTGTCCTATGGGCACACAACGTGGCCTGGGACTGTTTTCAACCATGCTACTACTAGTACCGGGAAAGCAGTAGGAGGTGTCCCAAGGGCTATTAATAAGCAAATTCTTTGACGAACTCGCCGATACACACAGGTTTTTTGCTTGTTGAAATTGCCCAGCATGAGGGACTATCATTAGCTAAGATACGGTTTTTTCGTCTAGCGGTATTAGTTGTTTGTCTCTTAACTGTCGCCCACAATTTTTTCAAAATTAGACATGGGAACAATTTGTTGTCCAAAACAGCAGGATACTCGCCCTTCGGTATTCAGGGACATTGTCCTAACTTGGATTTTTTGATTATTTTGATTGATACACCGAATCTCTGCCTTTAACAGTTCTTGGCAGTTTGCTGTTAGGTCTGAACCGGCTCGGTCTAGGGTAGATTTATATTTGTTTGATAAGTGTTGTGTCGCGTTGTCGTTGTGCTGGTCGTGGTCTGCAAGACATTATAATGGCTGAGTGTAAGTTAACTTGTTTTAATTTGTAGGCTGTGTTTTCTCCTCTCCACCAACCGAACAAGTCTGCCAAGCAGTGTTTGCGAACACGATAAACGGACAAACATTAAATAAAAGTTCGCTGAACAAGTTCGTTGAACAATTTCGGACCAACAAATCAGTGTTCGGGGTTTGACGTTTTGTAGTGCACTAGTTTTGAGTTGTAGTACGGTGAACTGTGAGATGAGTGCATCGCAGCAGTGCCGTCGACGTCGACGTTTTTTTATTAGCGTGTATGGCAGCAGCTTATTATGTCTTCATTTTGTTTTTAAGAACGCAGATAGCAATTGGATTGGTTAGCTTTCTATTTCTGGCTGCAACAGCTTCCCCATAATTAGAGAATTCATCCCTATGGCTTTCAGGACTGTTCATGCCCTCAGGACACTCTTTCATTATTTGATAGGCTTCGTCTTGTTTATTTTTTCAACTTTTCTTTTTGCGTGGCTTAAATATTTTGCTAGTTGATGGAGATAGCAGATAGCCGATCACCGGTAGTTGCTGTGTCTTCTTGGGTTACAGCTGTTTGTGATTCATCCGCATATCTCTTGATTTCTTCAGTTTCTAGCAAAGTGTCAGATCTTGAAGTAGTGCGGTTTGGTGTGTATTTATCATCGAAAAACCGAAGATACTTAAGTCCTCACCATGGTTTCTTTTTATCACTTGTGGACATTCCAGAATGGGTAATAACTTTCTTCTTTCCCTTCGTGTATTGAGCTAGAATACTCTCCAACTTCTTCTTCAGATCGAGTACACTGCACCCGACATCTGGCGCAATTTCAATAATTGCATCATTGCGCATATATTTATTTTTGTACTGTTTTTCACTGGGTTTCCACAGTAAAGGGTAGCGTTCATGGGCTTCAATTAATCTAATGGTATTTTCAACTGACCACACGTGTTTACTGCCGTTTTCGATATCTGTTTGTTCACTCATGTTTCGCAACACAAACCTCACAAAACCCGCCAAAAACGTACAATAACGAAGACAACTATAGCAATACGCGTGACCAAGGCTTCAGTTCGACTGAAACGTTCGGTCTGTGAGCGAACTTTGACAGCCAACATCTCGTTCCCGCCAGAATGTTCGACGAGGCGTCCACACCAAACAATGTTCGGCGAACATCGCGTTTTGCCAGCGAACACTGTTCGCCGAGCATGTTCGGTTGTTGGAGACGCGGCTAAAGAGTGTACAGCCCGTAGGAAATTGGCAGCCCGAAATTTAATATTTTTTATTTTTTATTTTTTAATTAACTAAGCATGTTATTAAAGATTTGGCTCATCAAAGTTGTAGAAGACTACTTCATGCATCATATTATAAGATATTTTTAATTTCCAAAATTGTAGTTTTTTCAAAAACATGCAAATATTTTATAAACAATAACTTTTCACTTATTATCGATTTCATAAAAAAAAACTAATATTTCGAAAACTAAAAATACCTTATTATATGATGCATGAAGTAGTCTTCTACAACTTTGATGAGCCAAATCTTTAATAACATGCTCAGTTAATTAAATGAAAACTATTAAATTTCGGACTGTCACTTTCCTACGGGCTGTACACTCTTAACACTCTTGCCGATTTGCACTTTGCAACTATTTTACTTTCTGAACTTATACTATTGAAATTTATTTTGTAATTTTTAATGACTTTATGGACCCAGGCCAGGTCCCTTGTCCAATGCGAAAGACCCTATGGATTTCGGACATTATATTTTTTTGTTTCCGTATGAATTTTTGGCCATTGGAAAACTGGCACATGTCCTAAATGCCAACCTACACCGGCTACAAGCGATAGTGGACAAGCTGAGACAAGCTTACCATTGACGCAATGAACAGGCGAAAGTATGTCTTAACCAAGTACAGATACGAGTCAACTTATACTATTCACCTTTATACCTAATTACCTACTAACTAGTCCCGGGGACTTACTAACACTACGATTTTTTTTTTAAATAAATGTCATATGAGTAAATGAAATGTACCCCCGGCATTAGCTATTGCTATCGGGGGCCGAACCCGAGTACTTAAGATGTGAGGGTAAGTTAAATTTTGGTAAATAAACTTACTGTTTGTTTGTTTTTCAACGCCTGCTATCAGCATTTTTGCTTGCCTGGCAGGGGGAGTGAGTCTGTTTATTAACTTGAGGCACCCTAGGGGTAGACTCCTTCACCTCGGGGAGAAGGGGAGTTGACTGACAAGGACCTCCTGGCAAGTGGAACGTAAAGGCAGGTAGGTAGGTAAGTGTGGCTGCAGCGTGAAGAAACTAGAAAGTTAAAAAAAAAAAACAGGGAAAAGGAAGACCTAACCTTATTTGACCTTATAATGATTTCGCCAATATGACCACTGTGGATCCAGAATTTAATTAATTAGCTCTCAGGCTATATTTTCCAAAAATTTGGAAACGCTCGCCTTAAGAGGAAAAGTAGCACCCCAAAATATGTTTTTATTACAACTTAAATGAGCCAAATTTGTAATAACTTGCTGTGCTAATGAACTAAAAAAATTAAAAGTATTTAATTTTGGGGTGCTAATTTTCCAAGTAGCATATCCTCTTAGGCGGGGTTTCCATTGACCTCGTATTTGAACGTGAGCGAGATATTGACGTGGTAGCAGACATTAAAGACAGTCTAAAAATGTCTGCTACAAAGTCAATATCTCGCTCACTTTCAAATACGAGGTCAATGGAAACCCCGCCTTTAAATGGGTTCGCATTACCTCCCTGATGTGTTATTCTTTTCCGTTGGTAAGCTGCTGGTACACTTCCTGCAGCCTGATCATTGGCGATTTGGGATTATTATAATACCGGGGTTTATTCAATTGTTCAATAACAAATGAGTGCAAAATGCGCGGGAAATTCAAATTAATAAATTAATATTTTTGGTGAGTTTTCAATTTTTTTCTCGCTTAGATGTATACACATCAATTAAAATTCTTATTATATTTCAAAATTCTACATTTGAATGTTTATTAGTATTTCCTTCAATTATTAAACATTGCAACCATTCTCTTGTAAGTTATTAATTTCAATTTCCCGCGCATATTTTAACAATGTCACGTGACACCTTACTACTGCGGTATTAAAAAATTAACCCCGGCATTGTAATAATTCCAAATCGCCATGATCGGGCTGCTGCTATAATAACAAGACGTTTTCAACTAGAAAACTTAAACAAGATCGATATCTACTGACATTCAAACACGGCGTCCTCAGTTCCCCCTCCTCTCTCAAATTCGAATAAATGAAAAAACTAGAACCCTTATACGGAGCTTTTCAATTATATCTAGAAATGAGGCACGAGTCGAATCACTCAGCCATATTCATTTCGCAATGCAGCCTCGCTATTGGTCCATTTCCCATCCTTCTTCTGGCAAATCTCTTCTTCCATTGGTCCTCTGCACCCTATTTCCATCTCCCTTCATCTTGTGTGCTGTGTAACCCTTTTGTTGAAAATTTCTCTCTTATTTTCTCGTAATGGGGGCTTTTATGCTTTACCATTGTGCTTTATGGATGTAATGGTCTTTAGAGGGCCTGGTAGAGCGTCAAGTGCTGTAAAATGCAATTATAATGATTTCTTTTTTACTGAGAGATTTTCTTTCTCCCCAGAAAAGTGGCGGGAACGTGGTTGGATTTAATTACGCAATGTATGGCCCGGTGATAGTTGGGTTCGGGGGACAAAGAAAAAAGACTCAATGTTAATTAAAAATGACTTATAAATAAGCTTTCTGTGGAACCTTTTCTATCGATGCTTTCTAACTAAAATTATGTTTTAGGTGTTACATATTGTAGAATAACAAAACCGAACCGGTTGCTTTCTCATGCAAAGTTTTGATTTTTAAGAAAAACATTTTTTTTTTTTTTTGAAGAAATTATATATATTCATGCACCAATGCATTCCATAACCTTACTTATTACTGTCTTGTATTATATTAATTAATTAATTATAGTCATCAATCATTTCAGTGCTTTGGGATAGGGAAATTTATTTTAAGGGTACCTAATAACCTGTAAAGCGTTTCTTATTACAAAGCTGTTTTTGAATCAATTTTGTTGTTTTATATTTTTGGTTTTGGGGAATTTGGATGTGTGGTTCCTTCTATCAGATATAAATCTGGTTATTTCGAAATTTGGCTCGGCTGCTGAAAAGATTGCTGACCCCTGGCCTAGTTGGTAGAGTTAGAATATGCACAGCAGGTTTGAGACTCAACATATGAAGTTATGAAATTCCTATGATTCCACTTTTATTAAAAAAAAAAAATCACGTTTTTAGGGTCCCCTCAAATCGTGTAGTTCCGTTTAAATGGAAAATTTCAACCATCCTTTTAGTAGCTTACTATACATTTAAATGATCAATCAATAACTACTGTTCTATATGGGAAAGAGCCTAAGACCATACCAAGTTGAATCCACCAGAACAGAGCCTGTTCCAAACTGCAGCAAACTTGGTAATGTGCATGGTGATTGGTGGGACATGATAACGCGCTGACACTGTCAATGAGTCTAACTGGGTGTCGAGTCCTGGTCACCTCCGAATTGATCGTGTGACTTTACTACCTATTCCCGAAGTAGTTCGGAATCCACTATAATCAGGAGGCCCACCCTGGCAGTCAACTCCCCTTCTCCCTGAGGTGAAGGAGTCAACCCGTAGGGTGCCCCTAGGTAATAAACAGACCCACTGCCCCCGCCAGGCTGACAGGGTTGCTTAAAGGAGGCGTTTGAAAACAACAGCAAAAACAAATTATGGTAGAGACATGAGGAATCCGCATCTGCTTCTATGGGGAAGGAAATTCTGATTCAGCTGCATTGGCATTGAGGTTGAAGACCGAACTACGACACAGGAGGGAATTGGCACTACTATGCGTCAAGCCAAGGACGGGCGTTGGCTGAACATGACACAGGAGGGAATTGGCTCTACTATGAGTCAAGCCAAGGACGGGGGTTGGCTGAACACGACAGGAGCATGACACAGAACTCAGAAGGGAATTGGCTCTACTATGCCGCAAGCCAAGGACGGGTGTTGGCTGAACACGACACAGGAGGGAATTGGCTTTACTATGCGTCAAGCCAAGGACGGGCGTTGGCTGAACACGACAGGAGCATGACACAGAACTCAGAAGGGAATTGGCTCTACTATGCCGCAAGCCAAAGACGGGCGTTGGCTGAACACGACAGGAGCACGACACAGGAGGGAAATGGCTCTACTATGCGTCAAGCCAAGGACGGGCGTTGGCTGAACACGACATAGGAGGGAATTGGCTTTACTATGCCGCAAGCCAAGGGCGGGGGTTGGCTGAAGAAGAAGAAGGAATCCGAAATTGGAAAATAATGATTCTGGCAACGGTCCTGAGTATTACGAAGGGAAAGGGAGTTATTAGACGGGAGAAGCCGGTTCGGATGAATTGAGAAGGGCCTCCCTCGTATTGTGTTGTATTGTTCTCTATTGCTCGAACCCGGTTATGATCCATTTCTCATGCTTCATTGCATTCTACCCGACATCATCTCTAATCAACATTCCAGGGCCGTAGCTAGTCGTTTGCAAATTAGTCAAAAATTATTTTCAACCTAACAGACAGACTCTAGATGTAACGTGTAAAATTACAATCAATTTAAATTTTCTTCTAAAAAATTGACGGTGGAAGGTTATAACCGAGCAGACAAAACCGATTTCCCCTAAATTACCCGTGGGTCTTACGAGGACATGCTACGTAGAAAATGAGCACCCCAATTTTTTTTTTTTTTTATTGATTTTTTTATTTAATTAACAAAGCATTGAAAGCAAGTCATTAAAGATTTGGCTCATGGAAGTTGTAGAAGACTACTTCATGCATAATATAATAGGAAATATTAAATTTTTGGTACCTTAGTTCTTTCCTAAATGCCAGAACGGACTAAAATTACGCGTATTCTGGGATTTTTGGAAGAACTACAAAACCGAAAAGTAAAAATACCCGATTATATATATGATGCACGAAGTAGTCTTCTGCAACTTAGATGAGCCAAATTCTTAATAACTTGCTGAGTTAATTAAAGAAAGTATTTAATTTTAGGGTGCCAATTTTCTACGTGAAATATCCTCTTTTTTTTTTTTTTTTTTTTTTTTTTTTTAATATATAAATTGGGGTACAGGTGTTACCTGTGTGCACTTAAGCCTATTGGCCTATTGTGCCCCATACAACAAAGTACTACATCACTTCTACATCACTTTCTCGAGGCCTATCTCCCTCACGAGAGCCAGGATCTTGAGGGGATTCAGAAGTGGTAGGTCTTTTACATGTAACTGCAAGCTTTCCGAGCATGCTGCTCTTCTTCGTGCGAATGCATCGCATCGCATCGCAGGTCCTCCGCACCTTCATTGAAGAATCTGCAAGACTATAGTTGTCTCCCTAAGAGACTCCAGATATTTAACCCCAGGACCAAAGACGCCAAGGCCTGTTCTTGGTTTGGTACTTCCTAGCCTGAGCCATCAGTATACCACTTGATTGTGTGACTATTGAGAATTCCTGCTGATTCGCAGCATTCTTTCATTGGCCCTAATATAGTTTCGAATTCCCTCCTAAAACAGTATTTTGGATGGATTCTATCGCTTGGCATATCCAGGCAGTGGTCAGACGTAGTCAGAGAGGCTGAGTCTCTCTCAATTGCCCTTCCACTCCTAGTAATGCCATTTCTGCTGAAGTTTCCACTGCAACATGGAGGGGTGGGAAGTCCAGTACTATCTCCATTGCTGCAGTGGGACAGGATTACATAGCCCCTGTAAAGCATCATGTTAGAGAATACGGGCTTCTGAATGTAGCCATAATTTGGATTATTCAGAGAAAAATTCTCATGTGGTTTGATTTTGCCATGTCCATGAAGCCATGACCAATGGTATGGTTACAGCAGGAAAAGACAGGCAGGAAATATCCTCTTAGGAGTGCAACCCGTAGGGAATCGACAGCCCGAAATTCAACACTTCTTATTTTTTAGTTAATTAACTAAGCAAATTATTAAATATTTGGCTCATTTAAGTTGTAAAAGACTACTTTGCATCATTTTTTTTTTTTTTTTTTTTTTTTTTTTTTTTTTAAAGCGCCAGATCTGTGTGGGTAAACGCGCTTTCTGGTTTGTAGTTGCCGGTGTTGTTGTCTGTGTTGTGTGTGTATGGTATTAGTTGGTGGTGTGTGGCAAACTGCGATCAGGAGGGCATTGGACAACGGGTTGCCCAGTGACCGTCTAAGGGCAGTTTGCCAATGCTTGTATTATAGCAGTGTGTTGTTTGCTAGATGAGGCTTGCCAGAGCTGCTGAGTGAAGAAAAGGAATGGTGTGCTGGAGAAGAATTGTATTGTGCGAGACTGCGTCATATATACAATAATAGGGAATTTTTGGTACCTTCGCTTTTTCTTAAATATAGTTGGGGGCTAAAATTTCACGTAAAATAAACACCACGAAGAAACTGCAAAACCAAAAATTAATAATATGCCTTATTATATGATGCATAAATTAGTCTTCTACAACATGAATGAGCCAAATCTAAATAACTTGCTTAGTTAATTAAATAAAAATTATGAAGTAAGTTATTAAATTCCGGGCTGCCAATTTCCTACGGGACATTGTATAATCTTAAAGAACAGATATCAAAATATCTTGTAAACAAGACGTAATGGTAGTGTAATTTTGTCGAAATTCCTTAATTAATCGTTCTAAAGCCGTAAAGATGTGAAAGTGGCCTGAAGATGAAGAATTTATAAAAAATGCAACAACAAATACGATTAATTTAAACCAGTTTAGTACATGCTACATTGGTTTTTTGGTTCGGAAGTCCGGACACCATATGCATATTGTCCGCTTTTGCGTCATTGGAATAATGGTGTTTCGTGAATGGTACCCAACCGATCCAAAAGTTTCGGTTGAAATGGCGTTTTCAAAATCGAAGGAAGCAATCATCTTTGGAGACCTCATTGTAAATGGTTGTCAAGTTTCCAACACTTGTTTGTCCATCGTATATCTTTCAGTCTTCTTTAGGTGCTTTTCTGTTGTTTCCAGGGTGTGTGCAATGAGTGAGCGGCTGGAGAATGACGAGTCGATCGACGTCGCGTTCTCACCACCGCGGTGATTTTGACGAGAACTCACCCCGGCCGCCTGTGCCTGGGGAAGAGACAGTATACCCCTTCAAGTCTTGCTCCGAACAGCCCGGTAAGTAAAAGTCTTTCTGGTGGTGCCCTGAAAACTCGCCCTATGGTTAGAGCCACCAAGGAAACTCACACAAAACCTGAGTTTTAATGCCCCCAAATTTGTAAAAGGAGTAAAATTAATACTTTCAGTTTCGAATAAACTTTTGTTTTTCTTATGAGGATATGCTACGTAGAAAATTGGCACACCAAAATTGGATACAAATTGGATCAATATTCCGTCATTTATGCATTAATAATAAGTCTCTACCATATTATAACTTAGTTTATTATAATATAATAATCTCATGAAAACTAAAGTCTCATCAATTATTGATGCACACATGGCGGAATATTGACTGGAATAGCCGCCTAATATTTATTTCATTAACTTAGCAAGTTATAAAAATGTAGTTCATTTAAGGCTGAGTGTTCAACATGTTTTGTAAACAAGAAATTTTGCTGATTTTTTGACGAAAATAATTTATTGCTCATTCCACAGATACAAAGATAACAAAGTGAACAGATGAAAAACTCATAAAAAATCCAAGTTATCGCAGGAAGTTTATATTTTCTGAACTGAAATATTATTACCTTAAAAAAATTGGATAAAGAGTCTTAAACCCATTTCGTAGCACAGTTGTAAATCTGTAAGGGAAATAGACAGCTTTCACAGAAAGCTCGTATTTTTTAAGATTTTTTCATCTGTTCCCTTTTATATCTTTCTGGCTGTTTAACGGGCAATTAATTAATTTCGTCCAAAAATTACGATAATTTCTTGTTTACAAAACATGCTGAACACTCAGGCTTAAGTTGTAGAAGGCTACTTCATGCAATAATCGGGTATTTTTACTTCTCGGTTTTGTAGTTTTTCCAAAAATTCTAGTTTACTTGAAATTTTAGTCCCCATTGGTTTTTAAGAATGAAATAAGGTACCAATAATTTTAAATTTCCTATTATATGGCGCATGAAATAGTCTTCTACAACTTGCATGAGCCAAATCTTTAATAACTTGTTTTGTTAATTAAATAAAAAATAAAATGTCAATAAAAACAACAAATTTTGGGGTACTACTTATCTACGTAGCATGTTCTCTTAAATGTAATCTGGAGCGTTTGGCTTGCATTTTGCCCCGCTGTCTACCCCATTCTGTTTTGTATACTGATGAAACCGTTGGATCTTTCAGGTTTCGGGTACGGTCCTGATGTGCGCTGCCGCTCTTCGTCTTTGTGCCATGATGGTACGCGAACTCCCCCCGCCTGCATCGTGTGGGCCAAGAACCTGCACTGCTTGCTCGCCGACACCGAAGGTGTCGAGCTCTTCCGAATGTAAGTAACTGATGAAACTTCTCTAGTTAGTCTGAAAAAAAAATGAGGCGGAACTTTCCGAAATTATCGGTCAGTAATAGCCGCAGCTCTAGCCTAGCTCATGAGGCCACCTATCTCATATTGTCATTTAGCCTACAATATATATACTGTACATTGCATACCTGCCCCGCTATGCCGTTTATAGGTTAACGTAACTCCGGGCATATGATTAATTTATTCTCAATACCCACTAGCCGATCCAGCTATGGGCTAATGGGGCTATTGCCTCCCCCCCCCCTCTAACCTAACTCAGACTAGATGAAAAGCACTTTCCATTTTTTTCAACATTTGCTCGCATCCTACGGCAGCCACGCATCGGGCTACCATGGGCGCAGAGCGTTTGATCGGCCTCGTGTCGCTATACCTTCATAGAGATATCGAAGTGACGGCGGAGGTAACATTAAATGAGTACGCGGTGAAGCATCCGCGCAGAATGCAACTGGCCTTTAAATAGCGTAACAGTTTATATTGCAATCCTTTCATTACAATACATAACAATTGATTAAAGTGAGTTTACTATGCTGACGTCTTCACTCTATCATAGAACCTCCTGACTACAGACTATTTATCCACTAGTCCAGCCCCCCCCCCCTCCAAAAATGTCTAAGATCCGCTAGTGTCAATACCCCAATTGAAACGCCTAGAGGCCAAGGGGTGAAAGTGACAAAAATAAACATTCGAGAAAATTGAGGCTTAAGTTTGTAACTAATGAAAACCCTTTTTTCATGAATTGTACTTGTAGCACTGTCTACATGACAGATACCGATGTTTCTGATGGTTTTTGAGATAAAAAAACAGCTGTAGTAACAGCATGGTGCACTCCAAAACGCAAAAAATGTCACTTGCAACCCTTGGCTTCGAGGTGAAATGAAATGAAAAAACGACTTTATTGCGAACAAAAGGCGAACAATAAGGCTATAAAGCCTTGTTTTCATGCTAACCTTCATTTGTTAAATGCTTCAATTGATTCATTTGTTTTAAACAAAAGAGTGCAAAATGAGCGGGAAATTAAAATTAACAAATTGATGCTTATATTGTTTGCTTTTGATGGTCGAAATTTTCGATTCCGAGATTTCAACGGATTTGCAAGTTTATTGAGATCCCAGGAACCCAAAAAAGTGTTTTTTACGAAATGTCAGTCGGTCTGTTCATTGATTTGCGGACTAACTACTCGGAGAATTTAGATGAAATTCGGTATGTAGGTTCACAAAAATCATACCTCGGGACCATTTTATTTTATTTTGGGTTAACACAATTTTGGAGGTGTTATTCTCAAACAACTAAAAAAAACCGTCTAAAACAATTATTTCACAAAACGGCTCCAACGATTTCTTTTAAATTTGTATGTGTTTTGGGATAGGACCGTTTGCAGCGTACACTAGATAGAATGGAGTTTTAAGGATTTTTAATTTCTAGTTACGGCCATTGGGATATCGAGGGATCCGAAATTTAACCATAGGAAAATTATTTACTATGAAATTGCTCTTATCTATCCACTAATTGATAAATAGAAAGCATGTTCGAGTAAACTCGGACCGGTTCTTATATATTGTATTGCCACGATGATTGCCAATCTAGCTAAAAGAAGCATACAATGAAGAAGTACTAAGAAAGGTTTCTGCCTAGAGAGGAAAAAGTAATAATGTACGGTAGTTGTTATGAAATATGAAATGAAATAATATAGAGGAAGGCTACCTGTAATTACATATTGCATGCATGCTACCTTTTAATTTTCTTTTGTAACTTGAACCTTTTTCTGGCTGAAATTAGTTTATAAAATTCGCATGCAGTATTTTTCTGCTAGCTACGAATCGCATAGTAATGCTTAAATTATTACTCGTCCCTACTGACGATAGCTACCCAATTAGCCCTTATTCAGCTCAAATAATTAATTAAGCTTTACCTATTAAGAACTTCATCCATTTTGAGCTGGAGAATATACTGGGTATCCCAATCTTCTTACAAACAAATTGGGCCGGTGGCGGACTCGGTCGGCGGGCAGGCGGGCACTTGCCCGGTGGGCCGGACCGAATATAGTTGTTTAGGGTCGGACGCCTAAAGGAAAAATATCGTAACATATTTCAAAATAAAATTTGTGTTAATAACAAGCATTACAACAGTATTTTGAATTTCAAAGTAAGCGCGTGTCCGCCTTCTTGACCTAAGGAAGGGGCCGCGGTATCCGAAAATGCCAGGGCCGAGTTTCAGTCACAGTCCGCCACTGAATAGGGGATGTTTATATATATATTTCGACTGTCCGTGTGTATGAATCCAAACTCCTCTCAAACGACTGGACCGATTATGAAGAATATTGTTGTGTGTGTTCAAGGAGATTTGAGGATGGTTTAGATTAACAGTTTCGTCCACTGGAGAATGTTTTTATAATTTGATTTTGGAATATTTTACATTGGTGCGTGTACATGGCATGGTACTGCCGACATCAACCGACATCTAGCGGCAGACTGCGCAACATTTAATTTTCGTTTTTCCCGACAGTTGGCGCTACCATCGCCAACCGACATCAACTGACATCTAGCGGCAGTCTGAGTTACCATTATTTTTCGTTTATCCCGACAGTTGGTGCTGCGTGTGTGTTGTGTGTGACCACAATTAATTCACATGAGCAATGACTACGAGGCCGTTGGCCGAGCTGCCGCCCGCGGCAGGCGCAAGTGGTGGAGGCAGCAGCCGCTTGTACTTTATATATGTCATATGGAGCAAAGTAGAGTTCTATATAGGAGAGATGGGACATTCCAACGCCCCGAAAATATTTTTTTAAATCCTGGGTCCCCCTGGTACGTTTTTACAATGACTTGTCATAGGTGACTGCAATTACGGCAATTCAGGATTAATTAACCTAACACCGGGGTTTATTTTTTAATACCGCATTATAGTAAGGTGTCACGTGACGGTGATGATTGATGAAATATGAGCAGGAAATTCAAATTAATAAATTATTGGAATACACGGGAATTGTTCTATATTTGAAGGAAATACATTAAACTGTACAGGCAGAATTTTGAAATATAATAAGAATTTTAATTGATGTGTTAAGGAGAAAAAATTGAAAACTAACCAAAAATATTGCTGAGTTTTAAGACGCTTCAAGCCTCTTCAGTTCATTATCTGCCATTTTCACATCCGTATAATAAAACACTCCATACGCAGGTTTTAAGGGACTGCTTCCTGATGCTTAGAGACACCCTGTAGAAAAGGGTTTGTGGTGGTGGAGGTTGTAGGGGTAGTTGGCACTCTGCTGAGCTCTGCACGCCACCTAGCGTGACCCGCGGCCAGCTTAACAAGCTCACTGACACAAATGCCAACTTTATGGCACTTAGTCATCTATTACCCCTCCCCATTATACCACATGCCTTGTAATTTGTCATTCTTTTTGTTTGTAAGCGACCACGGGAGGAGGGGGGGAGGAGAGGGAGTTTTCTCTTTCACCTTGTCACGTTTTGTTATCTCAATATTATCGAGGAAAATTATTACCTCCCCCCCCCCCTATTCGGACTAGAAGGGTGTTTTTTTGAGCAGTCGAGTTTGCCACTTGTTCAGTTTTGGGGTTTATTTTTTTGTGGATGCCTGTGTTTTACTGTCAGTATTTAGTGAGTTTGCTTGTTGACGTTCTATACTATGGTGGTATTTTCGTGGCTTGTCGTTGATGTGCCATTACTTTCGAGAGCCAGGTATTTTTTTTTCTTCTAATTACGTATTTTTATTAGTATCAGATCCTCAAGGAATTGTTAATGCAGTATGTATATTTTAGCGCGAGGGCAGCTGTGGCGCATTTTTTTGGCGGGTAGTCTGGTAGCCTAATTCATTATAAAAAAAAACTTCAATTTCTGTAAATTGATGGATTTAGAGTTGTGTCCTTTTTCTTCCAGAGTAGCGAATGTATAATATATTGATGCTGAGGCTTGAAGACTTGCTCCTCCCTTACCACGATGTGTATTGTATTTGTATATGTATGTATTTTTTCTCTCTGAATAAATTGTTCACGTGCTTGGTGCAATTAAATTTATTTTTGTGTTTTGTTCCAGGTATCTGGAGCAAGAAGGTCGGGCCCATGCAGACGCCCTCAATTTCTGGTTTGCTTGCGAAGGTCTCAAGAAGCAGACTGACAGCGACCGAATATCGCAGCTTGTCAAAGTCATTTACAGGTATGCGTGTCCTATTATGATGTTGCTAACGGGGGCTGTGGATTATTGAACTGCTATAGGGATGGTTGAGGTTAAAGCCTGCGCTAAAAAGGAATTTTTTCTATTTGATCAGGGTTGGAGTTCAAGCCATTTTGGGGGGGGGGGGGGGCGAGGCTGCGGCCCCCTGGTTACGGACCTGGTGGAGTTTATATTGAGTCTCAAAGTACGTACCACTGCTTAAGTGATAAATGGGAGGGGAGAAGCCTTACAAGTGTAAAAATTAAATATCTCATGGAATATCAATCATGGAGCTGTCCAAATCAAATACATTTTTATTCCAATTTTTGCAAGAAGACAAATATAAAATATACATAAAATGATAAATTGTATAAAATTAAATTTAAATAAGCTGAATTAAATTAAGTTATATTACATCATGATCAGGGCCGGATACCATGAAAATATTACCTCTTCTACCATTAAGAATTATATATTAAGTCTATTGACAGGTACACATTAAAAACTAATATAATAAAGTAAATTGTAAATTGTTCGGTGATCCCAACGCGCCTTTTTGGCACCGGCTTGTAATGTATGAGAGAAAAAAAAAATTAAGATGTGTTTCCACGTGCTAGGGCCGGTGCAGTGTTTCAATTTAAGTCAGTTTTGTTATGACAGTGTGCAGGTATGTGTAAAAAAAAAATCAGGACTGACAGAATAATTTTTTTTTAGCATTTTGATACATGATATCGTATATATGCCTCTTTCAAACACTGATCGGCCACAATAAATTGAATTTGCTTTTCTACAGATAGCAATTGGTGTGGTAGTCCCGAGCAAGGCGTTCTGTAGCCAGTTGGGGTTAGTGAAAGCCTAATGTTATGAATCGCAATGTAGAGGATTTTTTTGTTTCTTTCTTAAAAGGTTACTCGCGTATAAACAGTTTAATGAATGTATCCCATTGACCTCTTCAGTCGCCTCTGTAGCGTGTTGAGTTACGACACGTGTAGAGACTCGCACAAGTACAAGCACGCTACCACCTTGCCATCGAAGTCGAATATTTGAACGACAACAATTTTTGACAGCTCCTGTGATATTAGGCTTCGTACAAAAAACGCGCGTAGGGAGGGAGGGGGGGGGGGGGTACTCCAGTTTGCTCTTAATGAACTATACTGATCAGCTGTCAATTTGGAATTAATCAGCAATTATTTTTATAATTTCAGAAAATTCGTTACGTCAGGGCAACTGGGGATCCGGGAGGATTTGCGGAAGGAGGTGACATCGCGCATTCGTGAGAATGTCATTGATAAGGGCATCTTCGACGAAGTGCAAAATGACATTGGGCTCCGTATCAATCACACGACTTATCCGAACTTTTTAAAATCTGACATTTACCTCAAATATGTGCAGCAGCTTCCTCAAGACTCCTCGTCAGGTGGGTTTTTAACACTTATGCCGTTGTTCTTCGACCCATTTAGCGTTTGGACTTGTTCGACTGTTTGTCGCTATCGTCGAGACGACGCTGAGTTAGTTAATAATGTAAAGATATGTATGATAAGTTAAGTTACAGACAGTGCGTTTTGCTTACTGTTACGGTGCAGCCTTTCCCGAGCTCGGTACCTGGCGTCGTAGTAGAGATTCCTATTTTCTGGACCTGACCGTACCTGGCCGTAGTCGGTGCACACCCAAAGGTCGTGGAAGTCTTTGGTCTCTTCCCGGTGGTGAAAGGAGTAGCCGCTAAGTGTTTCCACTTAGGGTTGCTCGGGGTACGCCAGATCGGTTTTTGGTCCACGTGTGTAAAAAACTATCTTCGGGGAGGCTCCTGTACACCAGTAAAGTAGCGCCCGTGGTCCCTGCTGACCCTTCACGAAGAGTTGGAAGTCACCAGAACCTTGTGTGTTTATGTCATTAACAATAGACTACCTATGTGTTTCAGGGTCAGGCTCAGGCAGTTCGAGCAGTAGTGGTGGGCGAGACCCCTCACTATGCGGCGCCGGTGCGCCTCTGCCGACCCTGCACGAAGACTCGGAACTCGTCGTGGCACCAGAACCGTTACCCCTTACCCGGGACATGCTGGCTGCCACGCAGGGACGCCGTGCCTTCGACTCGCGGCCTCGGCCTGAAGCGTTCGCGGGGTAAGTTTTGCTAGGTTGGTAGTGCATGTAGACGTACATACAGCAGTCTATATGTTGAGTTTTGTTGTCATTGTCGAATAGGTGCCATGACTTTGTTACATTATCTGTCATAGCACGCATAAATAAATCTGACCATTCAGGAATCAGGACTTCCTCCTGTTCTAGCCCGACCTTCCTGAGGTCGCCCTCAATCCAGTTCACTCCGCTTTTAATATTCCACACTTCCTCTGGCACTAGTCCCACTCTTCTGAGATCGTCCTCAATCTGGTTTCTGTATCTCTTCCTAGGTCTTCTCTTTCTTCGTGTTCTCCCTACTTCCTCCTCTGGCCAATTCCTCGAGCACCAATGGTTCTTCCACCCCGAGCTCTCTTCCCACCACTACATTTCTAATCCTATCCCTACGTGTCCTCTAACGAGCTGTTCTAATCGTCCTCATCTCTAGATGTGATATGTGAGCCTCATCCACTTCCCCCTGTCTCTCCTCTTCTGATTAATCAACAGTAGTCCCACTCTTTTGAGATCGTCCTCAGTCTGGTTTCTGCATCACTTCCTAGGTCTTCCCTTTCTTCGTGTTCTCTCTACTTCATCCTCTAGCTACTTCCTCGAGCACCTTCTGTTATTCATTCGCTTTACGTGTCCGAACCATTGCAGTCTCCTCGCTATGCTACTCAACAATGGTTCTTCCACCCAGAACTCTCTTCCCATCACTTCATTTTAGACATCTTCCTCCTTTCCCTCTTGTCCTTGTTGGCTTAGAGGCCTGGAGCGATGTTAATGTTCAATAATTAATGGATTGTAGGCCATGGGAATTCTTTTGTGAACCTCTTGTAGTGATCTTAAGTGGTTTTTTTTCATCCCTTGCGTGCTAAGACAGCATCTTGTGTCTTACAAATTGTATATATCCTATTTTATCACCCGCATAGCGTAGTTGTACTCCTTTTATTATTTCATCCATGTCCTATAGTTTTTTTAACTGGATTATTTTGTTCAGTTTTCATAGAGTTTGTTTTTTACTTTTTGTTTTGTTTTGTTTGTGCTCGTTTAGGGTCTACTTACAGAATGGCCCACAGCTTGGCTGTCCACGGGCCTATTCTTCTTATAATCCGGTCTCACGACAGGATTCTGAACTGCAGTCGCTCAGTTCTGATGCGAGAACTGACTCGGATGCTTTGTCCTGCACGGATAGCTCGCTGTAAGTTGACTGGGTTGTTTTATTTTGTTGGTTTGCTTTAATATAATGTCCTGCTGGAGGGTTATTTATGGACCTGCACCTACTTAAGAGTCCCATTGCAACTTGACCCATACCAACGACCCCATACATTTTTCAGACATTGCTTTCCTATTTATAGGTTAGTATAAGAAAAGCTTTGTGATGGCCAAAATATTCGAAGCACGACTTCAGATCGACCATGGCCCATCAGCATTTGGAAGTTCTTATGTACGGTCTGCTTAGGCGCGGTTTCCACCGACCTCTAAGTGCAAAATACACATACGGTGACGTGGCAGAAGACATTCAAGACTTAGGCGGGGTTTCCGACGACCTCTCATTGCAGAATGCACATGACATTGACGGAAATTTGAATTTTTCTTTTTATAGAAATCTATTAAAATGCTTGTACTTAACATATCCCATGACGCCATTTTTTAATTTTAGTTTGTGATTTTACTGTATGATCATTGATCAATTTTAACTATTGCATAGAGTAAAACAAAAATTTCCGTCAATGTCATTTTAATTCTGCAATAAGAGGTCGGTGGAAACCGCGCCTTGCAAATTCTTGCCGGAGATTTGCATCGGCGGAAGTGAGGCCACAAAGTAGAAGACGTATCGGTAGACCGAGGACAACCCTCGAGGAAAGAATTGAACAACTCGCCGGAGCAAGAGGAAAAACAATGGCCGAACTCAAGGCCTCCGACCTGGTCGAGTACCCGAAATTGGCGACCCCCCCCCCCCCACGTGGCACTATGAGGGAAGAGGTAGAAGAACATTTGCGTCGGCTGCTAAATGATAGAGGGTATCTCTGAATATTTGCTATTGTTGATGGCCTATTGTTTTTGTACAGGGACGGGGCGTCCGTAAGCCAGAGCAAGCTATCCACGAAGCGGTATTTTCAGCGTCAAGCCCGCGCTATTAAGGAGAGCGCCCATATAAACCGCGATTTCACCCCTTACCTCATCCCCCGCACCCAACGGACCAACGCAGTGGTGAGTACCATAATTTTATACCAGTATTTCAGGGTTATCTTAGGGTTCTATATAGGAGAGTTGAGACAAAAGTTCTATACAGGCCAATATCATGTTAGTAAACTATTAAATTCACACGAAACTCCTTTGTTCCGTAGCCTTCGTCGTTGAAACCAGAAGAGTTCGTCAGCGTGCTCTGCCAGAAGCTGGAAATGGTCCGTCTGCAGCAGGAGTCGCAGGAACAGTTGGAAGCTCGGCTGGCCGTTACTGCCTCTGTGGACCACTCACGCTCACTGGCCGAGGTTATACGGGACAAGCTACAGAGCGAAAAGGAGGTAGACACTGACCAGGACATTCTGGATCAGCACGTGTCCAGGGTTTGGGCCGATAGGACGCCCTGCAGAAGTCCAGGCAGGCCAAAGTCGCCTGATTCCCGAAGAAAAGGTAGGCTACTCTCTTATTTAGATTTATTAGGCTTAGGTGCAATGTTGTGGTCGATGTCATACCCGGGAACCTTCTGGATCAGCAAGGAGACTGCAATGACTCGGTATGTAAAGAGGATGGATAACAGCCGGTGGGTGACAAAGTGGCTTGTTACGGAGTTATGAGTACGTCTGGCAGACCCAAGGGCCTTCCGCTTATACATTTCGGGAGGGGGGAAACTTGAGCTTGGCTTACGTAGAGCGGCTCGGGGCAACCTGAGTCACCCTGCATGTCTAAAAACTTTATTATATGCCATCTTGGTTTTGTAATGCCTCTTCTATCGAACATCATGGCAATTGTCAGTAATATAGTAAACACGTAGATAGCGTACTTCGGACTTCCTAAAAGGAAGTCAAGTATATAGAGTATTGATGTATTGTAGTTAGTCATGATGACAGTACGAATTGTAATGCAGTGGTTTCCCGTTGTCTTCTGCGTCTTATGCCGTTGACCCTTCATTGAGTTCCTCCGCCTTCGGGGCCAGTTTCCCAACCCCAGAACGAAAGAGTGCCCTGCACAGAAAAGACTGTGTTGTTCGCTTATCCCGGCTCAAACTGGGTCACCAATCTTTTCAGTCGCCATTACGAGTTTCGTTCTTCGCCACGAGAAGGTGCCGAGGTTGTTCGCGTCTTCGCCTCTGAGACCACGAGGTATTACTCAGGAGCTTGGCTACTTTGAAGATAATATATACCATATAATGCTGAGGTGTTTATATTCATAGGTCGAAACTGGCCGGGTTCAGTAGCTCTTAGCCTTAGGGTTTTTGTAACCAGGTTCGGCTCTTTCTTTTTTGTATCCTGAGGTCCCACATTGTGTCCCTGAGGTTACCCCTTTCCCTTAATTCAAGTAGCTGCTGTCGTTGCCTCTGGAGTAAGCCCTGTTTCCGCTTGACGGCTAACAAATGTAAATCATGTCGAAGAGCATATAAGTAGAGGATTTAGTGATCTCTACGTGTGCGGGGTAGTGGTCCGGCGGTTAAGGCGATGCCCCGATAGTCGTAGATCATGAGTTCGAATCCCGCTAAGTCCTCATTTTTCTAATTCCTCAAATTTCGTTCAATGTCGACTGTTTCCGCTTCGCTACAGTGCGGGTATTATTGGCAAGATTCCAACAAGATGTTTCCACAAGGTATGCCGTCATGGCTTGTCTTGTGCTGGGTGAGGTAGGTAGAAGGCCTGGTCCGCCAAATTCTTCAGATCCCCGAAGAGAAGATATGTTATTACTATTTAGATAGTTTGAGGCTGCTCACAGGTCATGTATGGCATGAGTGTAAACCGGTCTGTGCGGCTGCCAAATGCTTTCAGGTTCTACAGCTGTCCAGGAACATTACAGAGAAATGGAAGGCATGGTAGAGTTCAGAAGAAAACTAGAGTAACATACGAGTAACTCGTATTGTAGTAAACATGTTTGTGCGTGGAGGACATGATGTGGAAATGGGCAACAGTTCAGTTTCATCTTGTGTTCATCGATGTAGATAGTAGTTAAAAACATTTATTATTGGGATCACATCAGGGTATCCCAATAATTCATACTATGGCCATTGCCAATTAATCAACTGTTGAAAAAAACAGCTTAACCTTAAACAAAAAATTACAAAAACTTAGAGTTTTAGAAAAACTTGTTATAACAACCCGAATTAGTAAAACCCAAATAATCGTTAAGAAATTAACTTTGTCTAAGAAACCCACTTGTGTTAGTATGTAACCCTGAGCGCTTTCGGCAAGAACTGCCATCTACAGAGGGAAACCCACTAGCACAGTTACACCTTATCTGCGATTTGAGACTTGCTCAACTGGAGGAGAAGATGCAAATGTTTCAGTGTCAATGACTTCTCCTCGAGTTGAGCAAGTCTCAAATCGCAGATAAGGTGTAACTGTGCTAGTGGGTTTCCCTCTGTAGATGGCAGTTCTTGCCGAAAGCGCTCAGGGTTATATACTAACACAAGTGGGTTTCTTAGACAAAGTTAATTTCTTAACGATTATTTGGGTTTTACTAATTCGGGTTGTTATAACAAGTTTTTCTAAAACTCTAAGTTTTTGTTATTTTTTGTTTATTAATATGAAATACCACGAAGTCACGAGTAATCTAATTATTTAAGCTTAACCTTGTTAGGCGCCCATTCCACATACGTAGTAGTAGTAGTAGTGTTCGTCGGGTTAATAACGGCTTAGGCCTCATTTGGGCCCATAGAGCGACCCCGACTTGACTGTCCTATGCCAGCCCATAGGACAGTGGACCTCCTGATTATAGTGGATTCCGAACCACTTGGGAAACACATTGAAGTCACACGATTAGTTCGGAGGTGACCAGGACAAGTCCTACCATGTTTCCCTACCGGCACTGTGCACTCGACCAAGTTATCTGCAGATTTGAACCTGCTCTGGTCCGCTGGATTCAACATGGTATGGCGGCCGGTATTCCACATACGTACAACGTCAATGAAAATTATGAAATTGAAGGACATTTCAATTTTACTCTATGCCATTGTTAAAATTGATCAATGATCAATTGATCATAGAGTAAAATCACAAACAATGAAACAATCTAAAATTAAAAAATGGCGTCATGGGATATGACAAGTACAACTATTTTAATTGATTTCTTTAAAAAGAACGCATTCCTGTATAAAAATTATAATAAGGATTAAATAATAAGGCGACGAAGAAAACAAATGAAATTTCAAGAAACAAATGCAAACAAATTTAAAAAATTTTGTGCATACGCTTCAATTGAAAATTGTCAATTTTTGAAAAAAACATATGGAAAGGCCCCCATCAATGAGAAATTGAAATGTCCTTCAATTTCATAATTTTCATTGACGTTGTACGTATGTGGAATGGGCGCCTTAGCAAAGACAGTCATGTCCTTCAATGGCCATATTACTCCCTACGACTCTGCAAGGCACGTTTCATAGGCCAGCTCTCTACGAACTTGACTTTTCCTCGCCATATTACTCACTAAGACTGTTCGATACGTCGCCGTGGCACGACAACCCAATGAGTGTTGACCTTATGTTTCACAGTCTCCAACCAGGCTCTTCCTGGCCGTATTACTCCCTACGATTCTGCTAGGCACGTTTCATAGTCTAGTTCTCTAGCAACCTGGCCATATTGCTCCCCATAATTTTGCTAGTTCATTGCTTATTACTAATTTGTATTGCAGGTCCTCCGCATCCGTATCAAGCGAGGTACCCGCCACGGTACCAACGCAAGGACAAAGACTTGTTCAGCACATTCTCGTCAGATAGCGGTAATGTGCACGACTTCCCCGATTGCTCCGACGGTCCTGATTCCAATAGACACTTCCCCAAAAGTAAATCCGTCCCAGAGTGCGTCGACTCAGGTAAAGTGGACGTCTTTCGCATCACAAAATAGGTTCAGCTGTTTTTTTTGCCGGCCAATCAGAACTGTTGCTTTATTTATTAATTTTTTAAAGGTTCTTTATGTTTTTCATAATTATTTTTAGGGCGACAACAAGCTTCGGCATGCTTTTTCGCCCACCAAGCTGTTTGTGTTGTGCCGTGTGGTGTTTGAGTTAGCGTATAATAGATATAATAAGCAGAGCGCACTGGACAACGAGGTATAAAACAGTTTGCCGTTGCCCGCTCCATGTAGGGTGTGTGTAAGTTGGTGATGTTGGGCAAACTGATATCAGGAGCGCACTGGATAACGAGGTTGCCCAGGGATCGTCTAAAACAGTTTGCCGTTGCCCGTTTCATGTAGGGTGTGTGTAAGTTGGTGATGTTGGGCAAACTGATATCAGGAGCGTACTGGACAACGAGGGTGCTCAGGGAGTAGGGACTGTCTAAAACAGTTTGTGTTTACCCAATATCCAGTTGGGGATGTGTTTTTATAGATTCAAGGAGATCCATAGCTTAAGATGGCCCCCTCCTGACGTTCATTGGGGTCATACAAATTTACGGAAAACAACATGACGACACAACATTTTTTTAATTTTAAATTGCTTGGTCCAATTGCAGGACAAGAATCTCGGATGCGCGCAGGCCCACGTCGTGGCAGCAGCAAGCGAACTGTCGGCGAGCTGACGGATAGCGGTGTCAGCGTGGTTTCAGACTCTGTGCCCGCCCCGTACAACCTGGGCAAGGATACCAAATTTGTCGAGTCATGGCTCAAGGATTCGGACCGTCATAAGACTGCTAAGAATTCAATGCAAGCGGGAAGGTTGGTACCATTGGGAATATTGTATAAACATAAATAATCTTCTTTAAGCAAAAAATAACACGGAAATCCAACTTGGTTGTACAACTAAGTTGGATGACTTGGCCGGATTTAAATCGGATGTACCGACACAATTGTTTTCGTTATATCTTCTACTGTGTTATATTATACTTTTTCATATACGTGTAACAATGAATGGAAGGCGAAATGCATAGTTGTTAATTGGGTGTTTCTTTTTAAACGAGAAGAAAGATAAATCTAAGTGGGCTAAGTAAGCTTTGGCATAAAATGTGTACAAAACACAAAAATTCTTGCCACAAGTCATGGTGTCGTGGCAATAGAGATCTAGTAGAATATCTGCACTCTAAGTCTGTGGCAGACCAGATTGTACAGTCATGTTACTGTAGATTGTGTATTTCCAGCTTAATAATAATAATAATAATAATAAAGTCTTTAATGAAGAAAAAAAAATTGTGTAGATACAGCGAGATTAGGGGTTATGGCCCTCTCTTACACCTAACTGTACATATATATATAGTTTAATTGAAATGTAATTTTGTAGACTACATTCATACAGAATATCAGTCATACCTTCCGTTCAAGGTAACAGTCATACTAATTCACATTCGCTACCATCTACGTTCACACACTCATTTTCTGACACATTCACACGCAGCCTTGCCTTGATCAACCGTTGACAGTGTATATTGTATAAAAACCAATTGTATGCCTGTAGCCTATGCGTTCCAAAACCATCTGAGGGTACTAGAAGCAAAAGGTCCCAGTTCCACTTAACTAAATTTTTCAGGAGAGACCAAAAACTGTAGGTTAGCTCAAAACGTACTTAGGTATCTGATTCTTTCACGCTACATTTTAACATTTAGGAAGTCCCATTTTGCTCCTAACAACACTGTCACTTTGTAGCCCTTTATTAGACGATTCCGACGATACCAATAACTCAATATCGCAAAAAAATTGGAACTGGAAACTTTTGCTTCTAGTACCCTCATCTGTCTGTATCCCTTATCCTCAGGACCTCAGCATTAGGGACGCGATGTGTCCAAGATATGCGCCGCATTCATCTGTATATATCCACATTTCGAGTGTACTGCTTTTGTAATAGTAGTACCATATAATATTAGAACTTACATTTTTCAGAAGCGTCCGTCGTGAGCGTTCGGGGTCCCTGGAAAGAACGTTTCTGCAGCCGTTCGGCGCTGATTCAATGCTGCCACCATTGCCGTCACACACTGCTACCCAGCTGGAGGAGGCCCGGCGAAGGCTCATTGAGGACGACTCTAGAGGTCGCTTGTCTGGCAGACAAAGGTATTACATACGGAGCAATTAATTATCAATATTTAATTTCTTTTTCGCTTCCGAGGTAGAGAATCATAGTTTCTGGGCACAGGACATTGCCACCCTGATGCGATTGTCGGTGTGCACTCCCAAAGGTCGTCCAGAGTGCAGTTAGTGGCACAGAGGGTGCATTGATGCAGGCAATTGTTGTCTTGGGTCGCACTACATTCGTCTTGGTGCCCTACTAGGCCATCTACCTCGGCTGCGCATATCGTGGAGGGATCGTGTCCTTAATGCTGAGGTCCTGAAACGAATGGATACAGAAGCAGAGTTTCTGCTGACGGTTAAGAAGCGGAAACTAACATACTTCGGCTATGTGATGAGGAACGAAAAGGATCACCTTCTGCATGTAATAATCCAAGGGTAGATGGAAGAACTGGGGAAGAACATCCTGGTTGAAAAACCCGAGGCAGTGGTTTGGCAAGTGCATAGCTTCCCTTCTCTGAGCAGCAGTCGCCAAGGTCCAAATTGCCATGATGGTCACCAATCATCGATAAAAGAACCAGACTTAGCATTCTAAGGGAGGCGTTGCCACAGACTTAAGAGTATATAGGCTGCATACGCCATTTACTTAGTATACTACTGAACCGTGACGGGCTGTGGGTCATTGGTGGTACCCCTTTCTTTGGCCTGTTATTAATTTTAATTTTATTCCACGCATCAAAAATTAAAAATTACACCAAATTTGATTACTTACTCTTCCTTTTAAATTCAATTACATTGCCGAAAGCACCCCACTGACCATAAGGAGTCTATATACTCCCAGTCATTGGTGGAGTCCTATTATTTTGTAAACAAACCAGACTTATCACTTTTCGGTCGTCAATTTGTTTATTTGCTTTTTAGGGGTAGCAAAGGAAATGCAATGTCGCCGGACGTTTCAGTATCGAACCAGTCGACACTGAAGAAGCCTGCGGGAGGTCGCGGACGCGATTCCCGGACCGAGGATTATACCACCGTCATGTTCTCCTTCTGTGAGGAACAGTTCCCCTACAGAACCAAACTGTTGGGTCGACACATCACCCTGAGACAGTTCAAGGAAATCTTACCGAAAAAGGGAAATTATAGGTGAGTTAAAGCCGGTAGTGTTTTAAAGTTAGTGGTGCAGGAGCTGTAGCAGGCTTGATGGAGGATTCTACGGTCATCGAACTTCATCGACTTCATGGAATGTCATTTGCATTCTGAAATGCGAGGTGGAAACCCCGCCTAAGTCTTGAATGTCTGCTACCACGTCACCGTTTTTGTATTTAGCCCTAGCCGGTCGGTGGAATCCCCGCCAATGAAGAAAGAACATATAATGGAGTGACTCTATCTCTGAATTATATTATTGTAGCAAAGCGGCAAGCAGCTATTCAGAGATTCGTTGCTTTAACTGTGCTTGTATCTTCTTGTCTATCTATTATCTTATCTGTATCTTGTTTTCAGATACTACTTTAAAACTGAATGTGAGGAAGAGGCCGCAGTTATACAGCAGGAAGTTACTGAAGATAATGAACTTGTGCCCTTGTTTGAGGGAAAGCTTATTGCCCAAGTTAAGCCTCTGGAATAGTGGCCCCATATATAGTACGTGATAAAAGGGCTCTAATTGATAATCCAGGGTACTCGGACCGTTCTATGTATTTCTACGTCATTGGCCTATAAGATGTATATTATTGAAGAATCCGCCCTTAGACCATAATACTGTCAGATGCTAGCAGCCTCTGCCCCTTCGGCACTATGTTTTACTCATACTTATGGAATACCCCGCGGTGACTATTTTATGATTGGCTGACTCGTCCTCGCCCCAGAAGTTTGGACATTTTCCTTGGAAAGTCACCACCGGGTCTTCATTAAGTATGGCTACCAGCGTCTGACAATACTGGATACATCACTTGAGTGGCCTTACTGGGGAAAGCTGTTCCACTGAGTTTAACTTTAGTTTTACTAGCACAATGCAAACAGACTGTTGTAAATAGTTAGAAACCTATGTTATAAGTAGGTCCTTTAATTAAATTATTATTTGGAATTGGAAAATGTTGGACGGTTAACTGTCGCGTTGAGATAATTGGGTATCAACATGCGCGGTAGAGCAGTGTAAAATAAATAATTATTTTTAAGAAGCCTACAAACTGAAACTAAAAAATTATAAATTGTTTGATTGAAAACTAATTCGACACCATCCCATATTCCTAAACCAGTAGCGGGTGCCACATATGCACATGCTTGCAGATCTAAGCCAAACAGTCACTGAAATAAACATCCTATTTCACAGTAAGCCTTTCAGTGGGGTGTTAGACGAAAATGTTAGTTTGAGGAGCCATCAACTGAAAGAACTGTAGTCAGAATGGCGTAGAGGTAACGACTCGGACTATCATCCAGAAGGTGACTGGTTCGAGTCCCACCCGAATGCCAAAATTTTCTAGTGGTACAATTATTTATCTTCTGACTACCATGCTTCGGAGGGCATGTAAAGCCGGCGGTCCCGGCAGTCTTCCCTGACTGTCGATAGGTTAAACAGGAGGCTGTTGATGCAACCTGAAAACTCCTGTACCACGGGTAGTACCACCCCGACACGAATTTACTTTTTTTTAACTGAAAGAACCGGCAGAGTGAAGGAAGCATGGTTTTTTTTCACATGCTGCAGAATATTTATTTTTCTTCTCAGTCTCTGTGGACTGGAGAATACTGGCATTGAATGGAAAACCATTTATTTGCAAACATACACACATGTATAATTCATAGAAATATATCAACTGAAGCGGCGGGAGCCTTATGAGGCACCCGTTAACCATAAGCCAACTGTCAGAGATAAGTACCAACGCAAAAAATATCGAAGTCTTACACATTGCAGCATAGCAGAACGGATACCTGGACCCGGTCAAAAACTCTGTACTTAGCTCGTGCAGGCTCTTTTCCCCGCCAAATTGCGTACTTATCCTGTGCAGGCTACAATAGCAGCCGTATTGATAACGGTCTCCAGCCACGGGATGGTATAATTACAAAGGCTTTCAAGGCCGGAGTTACGTGACGAAGCAGTAGAATCCAGGACATGTAGAATAGTGGTACAGACTCCGACTTTCACCCGAAAGGTTGTTCGTTTGAGTCCCACACTTGCTACATTTTCTGGCCATGCTTCGGAGGGCATGTAAAGCAGGTGGTCCCGGGCCTTCCTAGTTGAGTGTAAGAGAGGGCTATAACTCCGCTAGATTGGCTTAGTAATAAAACAAAAAAAAGTCAATATTTATTTATTTATTTAATCCAGGATGATCGTGGTCGTTCTGAGAGCCTACTTCCAAACGTTTCGTCAACTTCAGTGGAAGTGCGCAGTCTTTAAGATTGAATCTCGGAGGCTCACATCACCTTGCCCAAACAGTTGCTGATGAGCCCCCGAGATACAATCTTAGAAGTCTACGCAGGTGTACTAAAGACGTCGATGCTTGGAAGTACGTTTTCAGAACGACCACGGCCTATTATCCCTGATTCTACTGCTTCGTCAAGACACACATGTCCAATGAATTGCAAATCTTTTACAAAATTTTTGTACATCGTGGATTCCCTTGTGGTGCACTTTTATTTATAGTAATTTTCATAAAAAAATTAAGCGTGTGCATTAAGTTCTCTAAAAATTAATTTTTCTTGCACCGGGAACCTTCAGTTTCAATTTAACTATTGGTTGTTGAAAACTCTAAGCGGCAGTCAGCCGTCCAACAATTGAACCGAATGCAGAATAAGAAGCTTATTTTTAAAATTTTTAAATGTAATAATATTTTTGACACATATTTTGTCCTAGCAGCAGATACGCATCGTTTATCGAACCCAGAATAGGTTTTGGTGGCAAGTTGGTAGCGTGCTTGTACTTATGCGAGTCTCTACACACCTTGCGATCGGAGATGTGAAGTAACTTAACTTAAAAAGAATGAAAATTGTCTTTTTTTCCATATGGGCGAATTTTGGGCCTTTTCGCCCACTCTTACATTTAACCCATATCAACATAGGTATTAAGTTTCTTGTGACTGATCAGGTCAATCGGATACATTTATTGTATTGTTTGTGTGCAGTTATGCTTTCTATTTTGAATTCGGTTCAATGACATAGTCATGCTTTGTTTGGGTTAAGACTCTAAATATTGTCATCCGCCATTTTGGCTCCTATATGCCGCCAAATGGTTAGTATTATATACCTACTACTATATAAGTATTGTAAGTTAGTGAAAGATGAAAATGGACAAAGATACTTTTAAGGCTTTTTAATTAACCACTTTCCTACCGGTGGTCCTTTTTATGGTTTAAAAAAAACACTTTAAAATTGATGAATTTCTAGAAATAAAATTCGCTCCTTGATTTGCCAACTGTTCTAAGTTCTAACTGCAAAATGCTAACTTTTCAGGGGAGCGTTCCAAAGTTTTATCCGGTGGTTTTAATCTATGTATCTCCTACAATTCAGCCACAAAATTTTCAAATTTTTTACAGGCATCCAGATACGACGATTGGACGTAAAAAAGAGGGGTAAAAATGAAATTTTTTGATGTAATAAAAAAATTGAATTTTTGCATTTAAAACAGTTGGCAAATCAAGGAGCGAATTGTAAACACTCAATTCTTTGCTTATACTCGTACGAGTATAGCAAGCTTGACGATGGATTAAAAATTGCGGATGACAATACCTGTCCAATATAAAGCTCTAGTTTTGGTAAAAATTCAAATCACGATTAATAATATTGTAGAAAACACACAGTTAATTTTCCTCAAAAAATAATCAATTCGTTTAATTTATTTTTGTACTTTTTTTTTAGTATTTAGTAACCCGCTCCTTATTCTTGGAGGTAAATTATTTACAGTTGCCCCAACCGTTCTCAGAAATAAAATTGTCTTTATTTTCCATACGGGCGAATTTTGGGCCTTTCGACCCACTCTTACAATTAACCCATTGAGAGGTCACTATCTATTTTTTTTTTTTAGAGATAAAGGCGATAGCTTTATGTAAACACAGTACAAAACTGTCATCTTATGCCTCTGCTTACCAAGACCGAGTCAGCAATCCATTCGTCTTTTTGGACGGTCTTTTTTTCTTTTCATAAAAGGTTAATTGCGTGCAAACAATTTAATGAATGTATCCGATTAACCTATTCAATCGCCTCACTAAGTAACCTAATAGGTACTTGTGTCGAATTACGACAAGTCTCCGATCGCATGGTGTGTAGATACTCGCACAAGTACGTAAGCACGCTACCACCTTGCCACCGAAGTCGCTTAAACTGTCAATTCAGCAGCAAACGTTCTTTTCAAACTACATTTACGCTTGAAATATGTATTTTTCTTGACATAGACCTTCAAAATATGCGGCTGGCCAAGATGATTCCAATGATGTAAAAAACTAATTTTGACTGTTTTCGACATACCCCCTATTGCAAAAACACAGACGCTATGTTTCAACCTCGTTTACCACACAGTTCGATGTGTTCTCGTGAAAATAGCACGGAATAGCTGAGGGTACTATATTTTAACGTTTTAAATTCCGGAATGTCGCCCGGCCTTTCAAGGTGCCCTTGTTTAAGGATTTGTGCAGTTAAAATGATACATCAAATTTGAACATGATGATTTGATGGAAAATGTGTGGAAATTTAAACCCCTGGATTATCCGAAAATCAGTCATTTTTTTTATTTAATTTGCTACGCAAGTTATAAGGATTTGCCCTCTTCAAGTTCTCTTGCGGGTTATTTCATACATAATACAATACTATCAGGATTTTTTTTTGTTTTGGTGCAGATAAGCGATTATTCAGATCAATTTACGACAACTGTCTGACCTATCAGTCGCCCTCAATTTTATCCGCTGAATATTTCCTGTTAGTTATACTTTACCCTGTAATAATATTGAATTAAGAGAAGGTTGACATTTGCCACACCTGAGTCTCACCAAAATATGTTGGTTTATATATTTTATTTAGTTTAATACTTAAGTTATATTGTTATATAATATTAGTGTACCATGAAGGAATTTAGATTCTACTCTATTTCTGTATAAGATTGCATTTTATTCATGGAGCTAATAAAACTATGGAGTCACCATGTTGTATTTCGCCTGTGCTGTAAGACTGAAGCCATGACCACGCCTACTTATAGGAGCATTTTGGCGGGAAATTCAAATTTAATAGTTTTATTAAATGTTTTCTTTATTGTTTTCTTTGTTGTTTCATAAATTATTATATTTATTATTTTATATGTATTGTTTAAAATTTAAATTAAAAGTACTGCAAGTTCTGCATTAAAAAAAATATTATTATCTAAACCTTTGTTTAAAATATTGTTTAACATATAAATTAAAAGTACTGCAAGTTCTACATAAAAATATAGTTGGTTACGTGGCATGATTTCCCGTTCTAAATAATCTTTAAATAATATAATAAAAAATAAAATGTTACCACGGTATCAAATGGCAAAAGGCTCAATCTGCTCCTATACTAAATAGCCGAAGTCGAGTGGCTTCAATCCGAATGTTTACGATGAGTCAATAGTTTTACTATGTCTATGATTTTATTGGACTTTTAGATGTGTTTGCAAACAAATGGTTATTTATTTATTTATTTATAAAGATTCGTTTCGCCAATTGGAAGGGAACTACTAGTATTTCATTCCCCACATTATAATTATAAGGGGTTTTTCATTTTTGTTGGTATATTTTTTCCATGATCTTGATAATTCAGTGAAATTTCTTGTCTCTTATTAGTTTCACGGAGACACCTCTGCACCAAAACTAAACATATCCCGTAGTGCTATGTATGAAATGAAATAGTATTGTGCCAATTGAGGAGACCAAATCGTCATAACTTGAGTATTAAATTAATTAAAAAATATAAACCAACGTATTTCGTGGTGATTCAGGGGTGGCCACCTTCCTCTTAAGGTGTTGCTTTATGCATTAATGTACAGAAGACATCACAATGGTTATAAGTAAATTTTTCTAATTTATTTTGTGTAATTTTTCTAATTTATTCGAGGCTTACTGTATTTTGTAAAATTGTATTGCATGTTTTCAGGTAAAGTTAAAATGCTGTAGCTTCTTAAGTAAATGTGGAATTATAGTTTTCGGTTATATTAACCTTTTTTAAAAAAAGGTTTCGGCTCAATCAAATTAGGCGGCAATTCCACCGGCGATTTTACTTCATTTGTGATTTGAGATTTTTTGTTTGTTTTGTTTTAAGGAGACTATTATGTAGATACTTAACTTATCTATTATAAATTAAGTTATAATATGGTAGAGACTTATTAATGATAACTGCTACCATATTATAACTATACTATACTATTTCGTGTCCGGGGTAGAGACTCCTTGTTTCTGGCCTCAGCCAAACCGACGCCATCGTCGGTGCATACACAAAAGAAGAGGAAGGTCTCTTCTCGGTGGTGAAGATTAGCCGCTAGATGTTTCCACATAACGTTGCCCGGGGTACGCCCGATCGGTTTTTGTCCACGTGTATAAAACCGATCTTCGTGGAGGCTCCTTTCTTTATAACTTATTTTATAACATATAAGTTAAGGATCTACAATGTCTCCTTAAAAGAAAACAAACAAAAAATCTCAAATCACAAATGAAGTAAAATAGCCGGTGGAATTGCCGCCTTTACTACCTTACGTAAATATAAAATTTGACCTAATTGCTAAGATGAAAACATTTTTGCCGAAAACCCTGTATGTCAAATCAACAACATTTTAGTTTTTTCAGTTGCTTTTACGAGATAATTGAAAACACCCACAGTCAGCTTTGAAAAAAAATGCACATGCATTTCACCGGAAATATCGCTTTAGTAATAAGACATCTTCTTCTAATGCCTCTTCTATCGAAGATCGGCAATCATCATGGCAGTTGTAGTTATGATGACTATTCTAGGGAATTGGAATGCAGTTGTATCCCGTTGCCTCCTGCATCCACATGTCGTTGACTTTTTTTCTTACCAATCAAGTCCGAAAACTGTCGATGAAGTCAAGGACCTACAGTCCTACAGCGAAAACCACTGTCTTGTCCTTACCTGTAAGGAATCCCCCCTCCCATAGTCTCTTAATGCAAACCTATAACTCCATTCTGCAAAAAAGTTACTAGCATTTGAAGACTGACACATTATTATTTAATTGCTTATAAGATAGTTTTTAATTCAGAGATTTTCAAAAGGTTTTTAATCAAATGACGACTGAGTATTTTGACGAAAGCAGCAATTATATGGAAATGTGCTGCTGGAAAATTCCAAAAACTATAATTCAAGCTTTCATTGTAATTAATTTTACATTTTCTCAACTGATATTATTACTCTAAAAACCCCGATAAGGCATTAAATTTTTTTTTTGTCAATAAATCGTAAATAATGTTCTTGGTTGTCATTGGTTTACAAATATTTTGAAATCTCTGCCTTAGCATGTACAGTATAACACGATAACTTCCCGATGGCATTAGAAGGCCTTTATAACTGTTTATTATTACGGTATATATATAGCGGTTGGCCTACATTATGAAATATTTACAATCGGTGAGATAATAAAATTAGCAATTGCTGTGCCCTTTTAGAGCTAAAATAAATAAGTGCTTTGAAGAAATTAATTGGCCTAAACGTTAGTACAATTTGTGAATGTAGATGTGTTATATTTTTATTATTATTTTGAAAGCCTTCTTTTGTGGACATTAGGGCAGTGAATATACGGGTATGGTTACTCTTCATAATGGTGGGAAATGAACCTGCGCTTTAAGACTTTACTTTTACTGCGCCTTATCCTCATAGAGGGTCGGTGGCAGACAACGCGTTTCCACACAGTCCTGTTGTGTGGGTCCTCGGTTGGGAGACACTAACTTCTCATATCTACGGCGATTTGTATTCCCAGTGTAACTTTCGGCCTCCCTGATGGCCTTCTTCCTTGTATCTCTCGGTTCATTACTCTTTTGACTAGGTGGTTTTCATCTCTACGTATTATTTCCCCACCAGTACAGCCTCTCAGTTCCTCCTGTACGTCACTGGTTCTCATCTCATGCCTTTGTTTCTACGTTGGTCTCTCAGTGTTACACCGCAGGATCTTCTCAGCAATCCATTCGCATTTCTGCTGCTTGAATCATATTTTCCTCAGTCCTCACACTGACTAAGGCTTGAAAAAATGATTGTTTCCTAATTCCTAGGGCTCTATATTAGACTGGTATTGTCATCCGCCATTTTGAATCCTTTTTAAAGTCTGGTGTATAAGCAAAGTTTGCCTATTTATTTTTAGAAATTCATCGTAATTTATTTATAATTATTTTTAAAAAAACTTTCTACCAATTAGGGAAGTTTGTAAAAAAATACTAAAACATGTTTTCGTTCTTTTTAATCTTTTACTTTCTTGCAATACTCTGTTAACGTTAACGTTGTAATGACCCTTTGGTTGTAAATATAATATAAAAATACTTACCATTTATCAAAATGGCGAATGACAATACCCGGGTATATAGTGCCTTACTAATTCCAGGTTAGAGTAAATATATAAATAATGATCGGGCATGAGCTAGTCAACATTGAATGTTTGCATTTTAATTTTTGCATCACTTTTCTCTAATTGTTTTGCATTCCTACGGATGTGGAAATGCAAAAAATGGACTATACTTAATGTGTACAGTGTTCCAAAAAGTCCTAATTTCAAGGCTTATCCTTACAGCACTGGTCCTTTTCCCACCAATTAGACGGAGAATACCCGTAGGCTCCATTCAGATCCCTAATGGACATGCCATATCTTCCAAGGTTTCCCTTATTCGTGGAAACTACGACCATAATGTAATTTAAAAAGCTGTGAGCACGTAGGTACTGCTGTTTGAAATTATAATAAATCTTTGGCATAAGACAGAGATTTAAAAATGATCCTGCCAATTTGACGAAATTAACTAATGCCTCCTTCCATATTCACAAAGATTTTTATCTTATCACTTTCGTATCATTGTGATTGTAGAGGGAGGAATTAAGTAGTTTTCTCAAAATTGAAAAGATCACTCTTTGTTTACAAAATATTTTGAAATCTATACCATGAGTGTGTCTGCATTTTGGTGAGCTCAAACCTGGCCTAAGTATCAGTATAAGTATGGCAATTGAGTTTCCGGAAAATTACTTTTCATCATGTATTCGTTTAATATGTTTTCCCACTCAAGTGATTTTATATAGATTTAGGCGGCCATTCCACCGGCGAATTTACTTGAAAAATTGACTTTGTCATGGACGTTTGTTTTGTTTTAAGGAGACTATTATGTAGATACTTAACTTATCTATTATAAATTAAGTTATGATATGGTAGCAGGCATCATTAATAAGTCTCTACCATATTATAACTTAATTTATAACAGATAAGTTGAGTATCTGATATACATAATAGTCTCCTTAAAACAAAACAAACGTCAATGGCAAAGTCAATTTTTCAAGTAAATTCGCCGGTGGAATGGCCGCCATAGAGACGAAGCTTTGTCGTATTTTAGCACACTACATCACTTTAGTCTTCCTATTATTAAGCCGTATCCGTTAATCCGGAAGTTGATCAAGTTATATAATTTTGCCTAGCTAGTTCTAATATCTATACACTACCTTACCTAAGGCGCTTATTCCACCTACGTCAATAGTCAATAGTAAATGCGGTATTGACGTGGTAGCAGACGTTTTTAGACTGTCTTTAAAGTCTGCTAAAACGTCAATACCACATTTACTATTGACTATTGACGTAGGTGGAATATGCGCCTAACAGGTTACTTCTGTATCGTTTATTTTCGGCCGTTATGTTGGTTGCCATGAAAACAAGTCATATTTTGTCCATAAGGCTGAAGTTTTATGCTTTAACTTATCTATAGGTAGGTACTGAGCATGATAATATTCATTAGCCTACGACAGGGTTGCCACTTGCGAAGATTTGGACTGCACCTCTCTCCAAAAGTACGTAAATGCCAATCAGAGGAGGGCATTATTAATTTTTTTCTATCTAGGAAAGTTCTTTATTGGAAGGATGTTGCACCGTTATTCCTATTTTGGTTAAATTATGTTGCAGTTTGACAAATATTGTGTACTTTAATATTAAAATTTTTGCAAATACCTCGTTTTAAGTTTAATAAATTAACTTGAAAACTGTGTCTTGCATTGTTGATCTATCATTATAGTCTGAATGGCGTCATAACTTTGACCATCCGGGGTTCTCTTATTCTAACCCAAATGTAACATAGGAACTCTAGCTGACTCTGTCTTAAAGTCATTAGGGACAAAACGTTGGGCTGAGCACTTGAACTAAAGTTCATTATAAATTCAAATTTTTAGTTCTAGCAACTCGTTCGAAACTTTCCACTATTTTTAAAATTTATACGAGATAGGTTTGACTGGGTAGAGAAGAATCATATTTATTTATTTATTAGGATATCACAGTTCTCGGTTTATATACAGGACTAATTCAGCAAGGTTTGTCTTCCGGATTTAAAATCATCCGAGGCGGTGAGGCTATCTAAATCTAAAAAATTGGTTGTCTGTAAGTCGGTTGTAAAGTCGGTTTACGGACGATAGTTTAACGTGACAACGCCTAAATTACTAAATCTTATATATAATAATATGTGGCTGGAAAGAGAAAGAAATGTGGAAAAGCCTTTAAGTAGTTTGAATTTTTGTTGAAAATAGTGCGCACCACCTGACGCTTCACACCCCCAATGCCAAACCCCTTGCTTGATCACCACAACCATAGCTTGACCTGAAAGAGGAAGAATAGACGAAGACATGGGTATAATTTAAATTAAGATAGGCTTTCTACATCTGCACTGAAAATTGCTTTAAACCCGCCCATACAATTTAAATGTGATTGCTGGAAATGAATTTTTTCGCGTCATTTTTTAGAAATTTTGTGTTTAAGGGGTGAAGGGGTGATTTTGAAACTATGTATTTATATTCGTTTGAAACCTTAATTCATACTGCTTCTAATGAGACATTAAAAATTCTTTTCGGTTGAAAATTGCAGGCTGTGGAATTTTTTTACTCTGTGCATGTAATGGTAAAAGTACCATTCGAACCTGTTTTCCGCCCAAACACGGATGGCTTACCAACTCACCTGAGCCTGAACGAAGAGACGGATAGGAAAACTGAATATAGCCTATGTTTGGAAAGAGTAAGAAAGGTGGAAAAGAACTAAAGCAGGTTGAAGTTGTCTAATTGATATTAAGACCCCCAAAAACGCGGCCGAAAAAGGCATATTTTCTATTAAAATTGGCAAATTTGGGCGCACCTCCTCACGTTTCCACCCCCCAAAGTCGAACCCCTTGCCCTATCACAAGAAATATAACATGACATGAAAGAGGAAGAATAGACGAAGACATGGCTATAATTTAAATTTAGATAGACATTCTAGATCTACACCAAAAGTTGCTTTAAACCCGCGTAACGGATGAATGTATGGATGTGTATAACGGATGACGTCACACTTTTCGTACATGCACTCAGTGTTCCAGCCATATATATTATGTTGTTCCGTGGTTCCAGCCAGCGCTCATCGATTTATTAGACGTTGTCACGTCAAAAACTTAACCTATTACTTCTCATAGGTGTTCGAGTTCTTTTTCTTCGATAAAGCTTTAAAACTTTTAGAATGAACCTCAGTATCTGAAAACCCCGAAATAAACTCTCTGGGCCACCAGAACACAACCAAAGTTCCATGATATTCAGGTTTGTTACTAATAGAAAACTCATGAAACTGGCGTTACTAAATTATTAATTCACATCAAGAGCTCACCCGCTTTCATAAAAGTCTGAATTTAACTTATTCTAACATACAGTATCGTTTATTTTTATAGTTTAAAATCATAGATTTGAACTTTTTAGTTTTAGTTGAATGAAACCCTGCGACAAAGAACAGAAGAAGAGTTCTTTTTCTGAGTGAGAGAAGCAATATTTGAATTCTCCGCTTAAAAACATAACAAAATTAAAAACAAAAAAAAATATTTTGTGATCTTATTCGTGAAAAAATATGAATTTATAGTGATTCCATAAATTTATATAATTTAATTAAATTAAATATTTTATAATGGAAAATAATCAGAAAATAAAAATAAAACACCTTTCTAGACACGGAAGAGAAAACGTTATGTTGGCACCTCTGAGTCATCCAAAATTTATTTATCACATCTAAAAATCCGTCACGTAATTTTAATTATTTACGTCAAAATTGTCATGTTCTGACATTTTTTGGACTAGAAACTGTTTGCGTAAGTATTTCAAATTATGTACTTCAGAAATATTTGTAATCGCTGCATGGAATACGATGAAAGAAGCTCATTTCCTGTTAGTAACCCTTTCACTAAATTGTTAACAGATGTAAATATTGTTATTTATTTACATTTAAATGCATATCCATTTTAAGTTATTAGAAAGGCAGTACAGGAATAATTAGCGTGAAATCTCATTCAGCTTATTTCTCATGAACTAGTTACATTATGTAATTGACTGCGATTTCGTTTACATTTCTAATAGATGATGACCTCTGAGGTGTCGCAAGCTATGTTGATCCTAAACACCTTGAAGATTATTTAGCTAACAATAGAGTCAATTTATTTAACTCGATGGACACGATGCCTTAAATTTCGGCTATGTCCAGAGCATACATATGTTTAATGCCACAAAAATTGGTTCGGTACGCACACAAAAATTAAACCGTTAGGCCCTGACCTAACGACATACACTGGGATTCTAGCTGTATTTAATTAGCAGTAGACGGTCTAGGCTTGATAGCAGGGCCTAGTGTGCCAAAATTTCATGACTTCTTCAGTATGTCTAGTTAAAGTTATTATAGTATTGTTTTGACGTTTAATATCAGAGCCGCACGATTAGCTTATCACCGCAAGTATTTATTAAACCTTGGTGATAAATGTTCGCGGGGTCCATCTCCAGTCACTTCTAAGAATTTGTTTGTTTGGTGGTGAATCAGTAGAATCCGGGGTGATAGACCGTAGTCATTCTGAAAGCGTATTTCCAAACGTTGGGAAGGCAGATGTGCCCATACAGTAGCTGCTGAGCCTCGGAGATACAATCTCAGAAGTCTTCGCTGTTCCACTGACGATGTCGACCGGTCGTGAAAACTATGTAACTGCAAAGGCTTTCACGGCCGGAGTCGAATGAAGAACCAGTAGAATCCGGGCTGATGGACCGTGGTCGAAATGAAAGTGAACTTCCATTTCGACCACGGCCCATCAGCCCGGATTCTACTGGTTCTTCATTCGGTCGTGAAAACCTTTGTAATAATAAAAATTTGTTTGCTGTCAGACAAAATAAATTTATTTTATATTTCATTACTGAAGGCATTGAATCTTATCGTACAGCTTCCCCTGCTGAATTTTCCAAATGTGTTTAAGACGAAAATGATGTTCTCCTAATTAAAAACAGTGGTTGTGGCTGTGATTTCAGCTTGGCAACTTGTATTTATCTGGACGCCGTCTATCCCACCTTGGTGGGTTATGGACAAAAGTTGATTGATTGATTGATTTACTCGAAACGACATAGGCCACCCAAAATAAAAGGAACTATGGTCAGTGACGTGTTCAGTGCATGAGGAAGTGGAGGCTCGGGTTCGATAATAAAGTAACTGAAACCGGGCTAATGGGCTGTGGTCGATCGGAAACCTTACATCCAAACGTTTCGTCAACACGGACCACATTTTCAGTGAAACTCCGTAGACTTCTAGGATTGTATCTCTGAGGCTTAGTAGCAAATCAGAGATGCAATAGCCTCCGAGACACAATGTTAGAGGTCTGCGTAGTACCACTGAAGATTTCTATTTCCTAGTCCATATGAAACGTTAGTAAGTACGCTTGGATTCTACTGCTGCATCATCTGCATCCGGCCGTGAAAGCTTTTGTTATTTACTATGGTTTGAGTCCGGGTCCACTTCAAATTTTAAGTTCTCTAATTTCCCTATTATGAAAATAGGAATTGGAAAGCTTGCCGATAGATAGGGTCGGTGACATGGCGGTGTCGTTTCCAAACAACCCTGTTCTGGGAGTCTGGGTATCTTCTTTGTTGAGTGTGGGAGTCGCTAGTTCTAATTCAATCTTTTTGTTGAGCTTTAGTTTCGGTCTTCCCCGTTGCGCTTTCCAACACATTCATCTTCTAGGTTCTTTTAGTGCGGTGTCTTCTACTCTGAACCTGACCCCACTAGTTTAATTTTCCCTTAGCTTTTCTTCTATTGCAGCGGTTTTCATCTTGTGCTGACATATTTAAGTTTCTTCTATGGTCTCTCAGATACCTCCCACACTACTATCTTGACATTCTCATTTCAGGCGCGTGCACTAGGTTTTCAACTTTATTCCTGACCGCCCAGCGTTCTGCACCGTAGAGCATACACCGTCTGACGACTTGTTTTAATTGAGTGGTCCCATATCCACTTTTTATGGTAATTGAGTTAAATATGCCATTCGAATGCACCGCCAGAATCCTATCCCTTGTAATGTGCCTACTCCAAGCGGCCAATAGGTAATGCCTGTTCTGGGCCACGTGACACCACAACCAAATAACCAATAGGCAAACTCTTGCATTCAAAACATTACGGGAAGGAGGGGAAACGGGTTTTTGGCTCTCCTGAAAACAAATGTTCGACTTCCGGAAAATGTCTTCACAACTTTTCATTTCATGACCTCCTGAGCCTAAAACCACCCTCCGTTCAAAATGTTATGTACCTTATGTATGTACATCGATTTTAGGAAACACTCTAACTTCGTTAGATATTATCTGATTTTGGTTCAACTTTGCACAAAAATTGATCATACAAATGTCCTGATCGAGTTCGTTAACCAAAATGTTCCAAAATGGTGGCCAATTGAAACTTTATAAAATTCATGTCTCCATTAATATTAGTCGCAGAGAAATGAATTCAAACCGAACTGAAAGCCCGTATTATAGTCTACGATAATGGTTATCAACACTTTTTACGACAAATCAACGATTTCAAAATGGCATCAATTGAAAGTGAAAATAATGTGATACTTAATTATAAGTTCATAGTCGTCATTGTGGTTTGAAATTTGGAACTCATGGGTGTTTTGTGTGTTGATGTTGTGGTCGGGAAAATAATAAAGTTTTTTTTTATATTTGGTGGGGCATGACTCCGGTCTTGCTTGGAAAGCTTAACGTTGCCATGACAGGCCCATGCTTGTCCCCTATTAAGTTTGGCAGGGTGTGTGGAGGTTTTTAATTTTTAATTGTATATGTACATGTAACATAGAGGAATCTCCCTACAACTGATGTGGCCGAAAGGGATTTTTTTTCTGCAATGGAAAGAACCGGTCCGAGTTCACTCGAACATGCTTTCATCATCAACATGCAATTTATCAAAATTATTAGATAGAGAAAATTAGTAATTTTATGGCAAATATTTTTCCTATGGTTAAATTTCCGATATCTCGGGGGGGGGGGGGGGGGCGGTTGTCCACCTGACGTCACTGGAAGTGAGGTAAATTCTCGATAGGTCAAACAAACACATTAATTACCACACAGCAATAATGGCAGGGCATGCAATGCATTTGAGCGCGAATTCAAAATTTCAAAAAATAATTTTTTGGGCAAAACCAAATATTTTTTTGGGAAAGCAACCTATCCGGTTTCGTTACTCAATTTAACACCTAAAACATGCTTGAAGGTAGAAATCATCGATAGAAAGGTTTCGCATTTTTTAGTCATTTTTTCATTAAAATTTAGTTATTTTTATTTTTTTACCCCCAGAAGCAAACTATCAAGGGGCAAGCGACCCCCCGCATTTTGTCAACATTAATAACGGCTACAATCTACGAGAATTTAAAAGAAATCGTTGGAGCCGTTTTTGAGAAATAACTTTTTTAGACGTTTTTTTGGAGTTTTTTGAAAATAAAACCCCCCCAAATTGAGTTAGCCCCCCCCAAAAAAAAAAATGGTCCCGAGGTATGATTTTTGTGAACCTACATGCCAAATTTCACTCAAATCCACTGAGTAGTTTGCCCGGAAATCGACGAACAGACAGACCGACCGACAAACAGACATTTTGTAAAAACCACTTTTTTGGGTTCCTGGGACCTCAAAACGTGTAAATCCGTTGAAATCTCGGAATCGAAAATTTCGACCATCACAAAGCTTTCCTTATACTACGTATAAATTGGAAAGCAAAAATGTGTATAAATTCAGAAAAATTAAGACATTATTATTAGTTGTATAACCTGTAGCTCAGCCCAAGCTAGTAACTAGTAGTTATTCTCATGCGACAGCCTATGTCAATTTTGTATCGATTGGTAAAAGCACGTGGCTATGAAGCCCTGCTGCAGTCCTTGCCCGTAAACGGATCAGTGGTGTCCACAAGTTAAGTATTTAGCTGTTGGGATAGATGAAATTTTTTAAATGTTTTGCCACCCCCGCATAATCCCCTCAGTCGGCTACAAAATTGGAGATAGGTAAGTTGTTTTAGATGTCCACTGTCTAATGCCCCTGTCTTCATGATCCTGGTGCCGCTACAAGAAATAAACGTACCAGCTGGTCGCAGAATTAAACAAATCCCTTTCGGCTCTGGCCGATCAGGTGTAGGGAGATTCCGCAGACCCTACTTTTCCTCTACGCTACCTGCGCAGCTACGCTATGTGTCTAGTAAAAAAATAAAAAAGAATACATTATTTTTCCGACCACAACATCAACACACAAAACACTCTTATGTCACAAACAATGACGACGACTATGAACTTTTACTTATCAAATTATTTTCACTTTGACTGGATGGCATCTTAAAATGGTTGATTTGTCGTAAAAAGTGCTGATTACCATTACCGTAGATAATAATACGGGCTTTCAGTCAGATTTTAATTCATTCCTCTGCAACCAATATTAACTGAGATATGACTTATATAAGGTTTCAATCGGTCGCCATCGTGTAACTAAATAGTGGATCTAGCTGGTTAATAAACTCGATCAAGACATTTGTATGATCAATTTTTGTGCCAAGTTTAATCTAAATATGGTAATATTTACGGAAGTGTTTCCAAAGTCGATATACAGTACATACATAAATACATAGGTAACATTTTGAGCGGAGGGTGGTTTTAGGCTCAGGGAGTCATGAAATGAAAAGTTGTGAAGAAATTTTCCGGAAGTTGAACATTGGTCGCCATCTCAATAGGTAGATGGATCTCCCTAAAACGTACCAACTGGTCCCAAAAATAAATAAAAATAAAAATATATGGCGCGTTCCTATGTCCCATCTCTTCAGTATAGAACTCTAGTTTCATCCATTACAGTGTTCATTTGGCGGGGTTTCCACATACGTCAATGGTCAATGGTAAATGTGGTATTGACGTTTTAGCAGACATTAAAGACATACTAAAAATGTCTGCTACCACGTAAAACCATATTTACCATTGACCATTGACGTATGTGCAAACCCCCGCCTTTGCATGCATAGCAATCAATACGTCCCCTGATCATTTATTCGTTCCCCCTGCATAACAAATAAGGTGTTTGTAGTAAATGGTTCCATGATATTTCCGACCTGCGTTAGACTAAGCATCTTTATCTTATCAGTATGAATTTAAGATAGTACGTTCTTTGTTTATGATGTATAATATCGCCAGGCCCCTTTTTCTCCATAACAAAAGGTGTTTTTCATTATTGCTTCCCATAAGGAAAGCTTTGTGATGGTCTAAATGAGAACCCAATAAGTGGTTTTTACGAGATGTCTGCCTGTCTGTCTGTTCGTCGATTTGTGGGCGAACTACTCGGTGGATTTTGAAGAAATTTGGCACGTAGGTTCCCAAATATCATGCCTCAGAATTTTTTGGGTTAAAAAAAGGCTCCAATAAATTTTTAAATTGAGCTAACTATTGTTGTTTTGGGTAGTCGTTGAATTACTTTTAAAAAGATACCAATAGGTCGCTAGCCCGTTGATAGTTTAGTTCTGGGTGTAAAAAATTAAAAAAACTAAATTTTCATAAAAATGGCTAATAATACATTTTCTGCGGACCCTTTCTATCGATGCTTTTGAATTCAGGTATGTTTTAGGTGTTAACTAGAGTAACAAAACCGAATAGGTTGCTTTCCCAACCAAAGTTTTGGTATTGATTAAATTATTATTTTTCGAGGAAATTAAAGATAATTCTCTCTTCCTCTCTTGTTTCTTCACTATTTAATTTTAAGCATTGATCAATAATACTATATTTTGGTTATTTTTAGGGTTAGCATGGAAACAAGTGTTTATAGTCTTATTGTTCGCCTTTTTCGCCGTTGTTTAGGGAGATTCATCTACCTATTGAGATGGCGACCAATGTTCGACTTTCGAAAAATTTCTTCACAACTTTTCATTTCATGACTCCCTGAGCCTAAAACCACCCTCCGCTCAAAATGTTACCTACAGTATGTATTTATGTATGTACTGTATATCGATTTTTGGAAACACTTCCGTAAATATTATCTGATTTAGATGAAACTTGGCACAAAAATTGATCATACAAATGTCTTGATCGAGTTCGTTAACCAGCTAGATCCACAATTTAGTTACAAGATGGCGGCCGATTGAAGCCTTGTATAATTCATAACTCAGTTAATATTGGTCGCAGAGGAATGAATTAAGAGTGAACAGCCCGTAGGAAATTTTGGCAATTCCATATTTGGTACCACAGAGCAAAAAGAGAATAATTTTTTAGAATAGTTCAATTTTTGTCAAGTTGTCAACACACATGTTCCAATAAAATTATGATTTATGATTGCATTAAATGTCTACCATAATTAAAAAGGCAATGAATGATATGGGATGTAAATAAATGTATTGACTTACAATTTTGATATGTACAGTCACGTATGAGAAAACGTTTTTGCTTTCCTGTTTGTTCGTAATATATACAGGGTGTTCCAGACCACCCGGACACCCCCTATATCTCGGTTATTACGAGGAATTTTGAAATGCGGTAAAAATCTACGATAACAAAGTCAAGATTGAACTACCTTATGGTGCAATCAAATGTTTTTTTCGGGGAGTCCGAAAGGGGAGTTTCAGGGGGTCATAGGTGGTGTCTCGGAATTTTCAAATGCAAAGGTATAACGTATTGCATATCAAATGAAAGCCCTGTGAGGGATATCCTTTTCATCCAGAACCCTTAGGACTCTTTTAAGGAGTATAGTCTCAAAGAATTGGCGCATTGTGGCCCCATTGTTTTTTAATCTACTCAGTGAGTCTAATAATCTGCTGTTGTGTGCTACAGCCTTTCCGGATACCAAAAGGTTCTGGACGCAGGATATCCTTTTCATCCAGAACCTTGAGGACTCTTTTAAGGATTATAGCCCCCCCCCCCTCAAAAATTTGGGAATTTACATCAATCCCGGGAAATAGCAGAGCTCAAAGCAGGCATTAACAGTGTACAGCCCTTAGGGAAATTGGAAATTAAATTTAACATTTTATTTATTATTTAATTAACTAAGCAAGTTCATAAAGATTTGGCCCACTTAAGTTCTAGAAGACTACTTCATGCATCGTATAATAAAGTATTTTTAATTTTTGAAGTTCTAGTTTTTTCATAAACACGATAATAATTTATACTCGGTAATTTATAATACGCAATGCGTTTCACCGTGAATTATCTATCATTTAAAAAAAAAAACCTTTTTTCCACAAAACCAAATAGATTTTTGCGAAAGCAACCTGCTCGGTTTCGTTACTCAATTAAACACATAATTCATGCCTGAAGGTAGAAATCATCGATAGAAAGGTTTCGCAGAGAAATTATTTTTTAGTCATTTTTCATTCAAATTTAGTTATTTTTATTTTTTTACCCCCAGACAGAAACTATCAAGGGGCAAGCGACCCCCCCCCCATATTGTAAACATTAATGGCGACTGCAATATACTCTATGTGAATTTAGAAGAAATCGTTGGAGCCGTATTTGAGAAATAAATTGTTAGACGTTTTTTTTGGAGATTTTTGAAAATAACCCCCCCCCCCCCAAATTGAGTAAGCCCCATTTAAAAAAAACTGTCTCGAGGTATGATTTTTGTAAACCTACATACCAAATATCATCAAAATCGGCCGAGTAGTTTGCCCGGAAATCGATGAACAGACAGACAGACAGAGCTACAGACAGTCATTTCGTAAAAAGATTTTTTTTTGGTTCCTGAGACCTCAAAACGTGTAAATCCGTTGAAATCTCGAAATCGAAAATTTCGACCATCACAAAGCTTTCCTTATACTAGGCTACGTATAAATTGGAAAGCAATAAAAGGTACTAAATATCGGGCTGCCAATTTCCTACGGGCTGTTAATTCTAAAAGACCGCCGTTATGGCAAAGAGAGGGAAGGACTGAGACTGGGCGAGCACTAATTCTAAAAAACACTTAGAAAGGCCTGTCTGATGTCGTTAGTCCGCTCTGCAAGGGTGTACCGTGGTGAAACAATTTCGCATAATAAGGCTTCCTTGTAAAACCTCTCGAGTTTTGGCACCATGACTGAACGCCAAAGACTCTGGTCCCTGGTAACTTCAATGACCTCTTGCCAATGAGGCGTGTATATGAAAAGGTAGCACTTATTCACCTTCAAAATGTTCAGCTGCCCCTGTATCTGGTAGTGCCAGTAACTTTTTGGTTTAAGCTGGACGACACCTTTTTCGCCAAGTTTCAACATTGCAGTCTTCTTCTGCCTGACAGCATCTGCCAGCGACGTCGTCTCAGCTTTTGTGGCTGCCCACAAACATTTTATCTCCAGTAGAGCATCCTCTCCACAAACTAATCCGTCGGGCGAAGCAGCGAGAAAGGGATACGTGGGATCAACAAAGAGACCACATTTTTTCACTTTCTTGCCGTTTTTGCAGCAAAATATTTCCCGGGCCAAATCCTCGTTCGTTTTCCCAAACTTTACGGCTTGAGTCCGTGAAATATCACTGTACAGGATCGACTTCACAGTGTTTCGGGTTGAGGTCGTTGGCCTTAAGCACATCACTTTACCAAAATTTGAAGCAGTGAGGCGTTTCACCCTTTCCACCATCCAATCTTCCGAAAGATTTTGTCCTCAACTGTAATTCTTCCGGATCAACAGAACTCAACTCTTCTAGGAAACGCTCTTTACTCTGACGCAACTGCGATTCTGGGATATCTGGAATATCCTCAACGTCCCCGTAATCTTCATCTGGACCGGCTTCTTCTTTCCACTGAGTCGGTTTGCTTCTTTTAAACAGTTCTCGCCGTCGCCTGTTATGTTCCGTTCTTAATTTTGCCCGTGAAACGTATCCCTTCGTTCTACTCCCTGGGGTTCGAATGTTACAAATACGCCGTGCGACATCTGCTAAAAAGGCACCCTCGTTAAATTGAAGACATGCGGCTTCCATTCTCATGTTGTAACTTCCGCGAGCACCATAAAAAATTCTCTTGCCACCAATTAATCTATTTGCTAGGCTATTGAGTTGTTCGCATAGATTGCTGTCAACATCAAGCAAGAGTGAATCAGCATGGTGTGCGACCCTGGTCATCAATCTTATCAAATCATCAGCTAGGCCAGATTTTGTCATCACATTGTACAAGCTGGACTCATTTACGCCTTTCTCTTTGCAATAGTACTCCAGGCAATCATGATGAAGACCAAGTATGTGTTTAGGGGCATTTAAAATGTCCTTGTGCAATCCCTCACAACGAATTGATGAAAGGCCAGCTGCATTTTTCCAATGCTTAATCGCGCCTCTCACAGCCTGGCGAAAGCGGAAAACGTTGGATGCTAAGGCTTTTCGCTCTGCTATGGGGAACTTAGTCGCCTTCAAAAACCCACGCAAGTGGCCGTCCATATTTCTGAGTAAATGGTTGCGGCATTCCACTTTTTTTATTGCAACGGTAAATCCGTACGGCTGTGCCCCTAATAGACGCTTCATAACACTTGAATCCCCATCACCAATGAGCCTCGTGTAAGCAATGCCTTGCGTCTGTATGCTCCGCCGAAATCCCTCAACAATTATATCAGCTTCCATGGCAGTTGAGGAACGTTTCCAATTCCTAAAGCATTTGTGGGGCGCCTTCTTCCCCGTTTTTTTTTCTCTACAACACAAGGAGCAGAACTTATTACGCGTGCCCACAAAAACAACTTTCCTTATCCTGTACCCAATAATTGACGCCATCCCCGACAACGAATTATATTTCGTCTTATATGACCTCTGAGCCCACATTCCATCAGCCACAACTGTAATAAAAGGAGTGCCATCTGGCAAGACGTCTCCAGCTTCTAAAGCTAACTGTTTTTCTTCAGCCGCAGCTGCAGCCATGGACTGAGAAAGGCTAGCTCCAATTCGCTCGGACACTTTCAGTCCCTCTTTCATAAATTTTCTCTCACTCATGAAAGGGATGTTCAACGCAGCAAAAATTGGTTCAGCGGCTGCAAAGCCCACACCACCAGATATCACGCCGTTCACCAAATTACCTTCGATGTTTTCATCGTTAGGCTGAAGGGCGTATTTTCTAGTGGAGTTGCACATGCGGCATTGAAATAGCAACTGCACCGTCATTATGCTGTGCTTTTTTATGGGCACCTCCCTTATGAAGTCCATGTCAGCAATAGTGCACATGAATGGTTTGTGCACGTCATTTTTTAATTGGGTGAAGAGGTGAGCCAAGTTAACAATCCTGTTGCCTGGTAAAGTACCAGTTGGCAAAATTGTGTTGGGCTCATCGGCCCCGATGGACTGATTGCCAACAGTCTCATTAACTGGGTCCTCTTCCTCCATAAGAAATGGGCTGGGCTCATCGGCCCCAATGGATTGATTGCTAATGACTGTCTCATCAGCTGGGCCCTCTTCCTCCATAGCAATTGGGCCAGCAAGATTAAGGCTGTCAGATACGTCGTCTGGCGTGGATGTTAAAATAACACCTTCTCTTTTAAGATAATTATCAACCCTACAAAAAAGTATTAGACATAAATATAACAGCAGTGAATATTGTATAAGCTTACACCATGGTTTGATTATACTCTACTGTTCATGCAATCACAATTGGGGATACACATTGTATATATTGTAGTTATTTTTTCGTCTCCGAGGTAGAGACTCAGTTTCTGGGCCCAGTGTTCTGCCAATCAGACGCAATGGTCGGTGCTGACCCAAAGGTCGTTGAACTGTTTAAGTCGTTGGTCTCTTTTCGGTGGTGGAAGGATTAGCCGCTAGATATTTCCACTTTGCATTGCCTGGGGTACGCCCGATCGTAATATAATAATAGGACTCGTAAATGTAGTGACGAACAACACTTAGTCTACTTGTTTCAATTTCACTATATTTACTGCTCAAATGCAAATGCTAATTTCAGAGTAAGGCACTATATACCCGGGTATTGTCATCCGCCATGTTGTATCCTAATTCCTATATGGTAAGTATTGTAAGAAAAGTAAGAGGTTGAGAAATATTGAAAAAACTAATACACGTTTTAGTATTTTTTTATTAAACACTTCCCTAATTGGTAGCACGTTTTTTTAAATAATAATAAATAAACAACGATAAATTTCTAAAAATAAATAGGTAAACACCCAATGCTTGGCTTATACACCAGACTTATTATGGATATAATGTGGCGGATGACAATACCTGTCTAATATAGAGCCCTATTTCAGAGAAAACAATTCGAAATTTGTAACTCTGTAACAATCACTTCTTTCTCTCTGGATAAAGAAATTGAATGAATTTTTAAAACACTAAATTCATCAGAATCAGTCTGGAAGTAGGTTTTTCCCCCAAACAAAGCTTGTGACCAGGGAACCAAGGCACAAAGTCTCCCAAGATTGATACATGTATGTTTATAAATGATATGGCGGCTATTCCACTTGCCGATATTCCCTCATTTATGCATCAATAATAAGTCTCTACCATATTATAACTTAATTTATAATAGATAAGTTAAGTATCTACATAATAGTCTCATTCAAAGGAAAATCGCATCAATTATTGATGCACAAATGTGGGAATATTGACAAATGCAATAGCCGCCTATGCCCATGGTTGCTCCTGACTGGTTACAATAAAAATGAGGTCCCCACATACAAATCTCACTTAGAACGAAAGATCACTATCCTCTTTAAATTGGCAGTCGATCTATCTAGACATAAATAGCAATTACAGATACGTACTACATTTCTTATAACAACATGTACTAACCGTTCCATTTCCTTTTTTTTATGGGGTGCTACGCCTTTAAACCCTTTCCGATATGCTCGCGTCCGTCTATTTTTTTCATATTCCTTCTGGCCTTTAAATTTACCCATTCTCAGTACGCCAAGAAAACAATGGACAAAATCATAAAATATGAAATAATGCGAGAGTTAACAAATTACTTTGTTTACAAGCTCTGAACGCAATGCTAACAAAGTAACAGAACAAAACCAAAACTGCGACATATAAATCAGTGCGACATCTTCTGGAAATTACCTACAACATTGTTCACGTCGATTGTGTTTGGTTTCACAACAGATGAGCTTTCTGTTCTCAGCCATCTTATTTGAAATGTAAACAGATAATATAAATAATTTATTTATTATGCTATTAATGGAAATTAGTAAAATCTGATTCATTAATTTCTTAGATATTGTAATTTAGTTGCCTTAAATATATGTTGTAGTGCCACATTACCAACGGTAAGATCTCAAATTCCCTGTTCTGTTTTATTTTTTGGCCTTTTTTAACAATTTTTTTCTCCGTAGTGACTAAATATATCAAAATTGTAAATCGTTAATATTATACCCCACATCTTTACCTTTGTTATCATGGTAGATATGTAATAAAGGCATTAATTAAACATGCTTAAAAGGCCCTATTGCTTTAGGTCCAAACACCATTCTACGGCCTGTACACTCTTAAAATCTGACTGAAAGTCCGTATTATTATCTACGATAATGGTTATCACCATTTTTTTACATCATATCAACCATTTTAAGATGGCGCCCAGTCAAAGTGAAAATAATTTGATAAATAAAAGTTCATAGTCGGCATTGTGGTTCGAAATTTGGAACACAAGAGTGTTTTGTGTGTTGATGTTGTGGTCGGGAAAATAATGAAGTATTTTTTTATTTGTTATTACATAGGTAGCGTAGAACAAAAGCTGGGTATGCGGAATCTCCCTACTCCTGATCGGCCATAGCCGAAAGGGATTTTTTTCAATAAAGTAGTTTTTCAATTCAATTCAATTTCAAACAGAATTCACTGGATTACATTTTTAGAACTAACTTCCCCGACAAATTAAAACAGCAAAAATTTAGCTATATTCAAGAAACATTTGGACAAATGGTTGCGAACAGAAGTTAAGAATTGATTAACCACTAGGTACTACATGCTCTCTTGTAAGTTTTAATTCCCCCTACGCCCCCCCCCCCCCTCTGATTTAAAAGTCCTTGTCTACATTGTGTGTTTTAGTTTTTATTTTAGCATTTTAACATTTGACACTGGACGCATTTTATATGTTTTTAGGCTATTTGTTTATATAGGTAACCAACACGTCAAACCGCGCACGGGCCATTGCCTCGCGGTATTTGTGTTACCATAGTATTAAATAGTAATTATTGCTGTTGGTATGAATATAATATATAATTCATGCCCAAGTACATTGCCCTGCCATTATTACTGTTTTATGATATCGTCACCCTGAAGTCAGAAGGGCGTACCATTGAAATACAAGATTTTGAGCTAATTACGTTTCTATATGCCTATATACCTGTACAATAGGTCGCTATATACAGTCAAATACGCTCTCCTAAGGCGGGGTTTCCATTGACCTCGCATTGCAGAATGCACTTACGTTGACGTGGTAGCAGACATAATTAATGAGTCCTAAATGTCTGCTACCACGTCGACGTCATGTACATTCTGCAATGCGAGGTCAATGGAAGGGGTTTCCGCATTATCGAAAATTTCAGTATTATTTTTTAATATTGAATTTTTTCGGTACATGCAAATGTAGAGCTCATGACAAGAGTAGGCTTTATTATTGCCCCTAGAATGACCCTGGGAGCCGAAACCAAACCGGCCATTTTGAGAGGTGCCAATCCAGCCAGTTTGGGAGCTGAAACGCCTCCCAGCTCCGTATGCTGCCAAAATCTCTCAAAATGGCCGGTTTGATTTCAGCTCCCAAACTGGCTGGATGGATTAGCACCTCTCAAAATGGGCGGTTTGGTTTCGGCTCTCAAAATGGCCGGTTCGGTTTCGGCTCCCAAACTGGCTGGATTGGCACCTCTCAAAATGGCCGGTTTGGTTTCGGCTCATTCGGCTCATTTAGGTAATTTAGGGGCAATAATAAAGACTACTGTCAAGGTCACTAAATCTAATCATTACTCAATTTTGCCAAAATGTTGGTTACACCCTTCTGACTTTAGGGTGACGATGTATCGGGCTCCCCGTCCTAGACCATCCAATCGTCCCATCTACCCATTCAGTGCATTGGGATGGGGAAAGTCGAAGGAACCCTAAGATTCGTAAACGGTTCGCACATTACTCTTCACATTGCCACGGGCGCGTGTTAGACAATGGTAGGGCAATGATCTCGTTTATGATAACTGTTTTGTTTAATTAATGACAATGGTACCTGTAGCCTAAACGGTTGTCGTGTAGTCTTCGTAATTACCACAACAACAAGTCGGTACCACTTTCTCTTTCACTGCAGACTAGCATGCGGGATCTTAGGTAGCTTTCATTGAGAGTTGAGCGGGAAAAACCTTACAGGTGTACAAGAGAAAATTTGGCGGGAAATATAAATAGTAGAGCAGGATCATTCAGGGATTAGTAAATAGGGGAAATGTTCCTCTGCATTTTGTAATGTAGTATGAGGCCGTCATCAGCACCAATAGGATCTCTGACAGTGTTGTAAGAACAAACCGCTGCAATGGTTTGGCCACGTCCAAGAGATGGATGAAAATATTACCACCCGGAGGTTGGTGGAAGCAAGGCCAAAAGGCAGAAAACCCATCGGCAGACCGAGGACGGGGGAAAGACGAAAAACAATGAATGAGCTCAACAAATTGGAGACCGACCTGTCATAGGCGCTTATTCCACCGACGTCAATAGTCAAAATATTGCTGATATTGACGTGGTAGCAGACATTTTTACACTGTCTTTAATGTCTGCTACCACGCCAAACACGTCAATAGTGAACTATTGACGTCGGTGGAATACGCGCCCTGGGACCACATCCTAATCATTCATATTATGACCATTGCCAATTAATTAGCAATTGAAAAACAGCAGCTTAACCTTGTTAGCAAAGACAACCATGTCCTTCAATGGCAAGTCAATCAGATCGACGTGTTCAATATTCTTCTATAGTTTCAATCTAGCGATTGGTTTGCAGCAAATCTTTCCACCTCCTTCTCCACTCCTCCCTGAGCCGTTCTCTTGAGTTCCAAGTAGGTTCCGCATCTCATATCTTTCTTGAGGTCTTCTGCGTACGCCTTCCTTACAATACAATACAATACAATACAATATATATTTCCTTTAAATTATACAATACATGTAAAGTATAAAATAAAATCGTCAGAGTATCGTCAAAATCAGGTAGTTCTGTCATTGTCATTGTGCTAGTGCCTCAGTGAAAGTGTAGAAAGCTTTCTCTAAGAGATGGTTTCTAAGCAATTTAGGGAAGTTAGAAGCATTTCTTGCCGCTCTCAGTTCAATCAGGAGTTTTCTAAGGTAGGCGAAACCTTGTAGTATAGGATCCAGTCGCTCACACTTGGCTGTGCGTGGCGCTGGCCTTACAAGGTCTCCCCGTTGCCTCGTGTTGTAGGTGTGAGTGTCCCCGCTTTGTCTGTCCCCCACACGTCAGGCTTTAAGATATGTAAGATGCAGCTAAATATGTACAGACTTGGGGCTGTTATGATTTTTAATGATTTGAAGTGAGAGCGACAACTGTCACGAGGTCCCAGTTTTAGCACTCCCCTCTTTTGAAGCCTGAGTACAGCGTCCATGTTCCCTACGGAGGTCCCTCCCCAGGCCAATATGCCGCAGTTTATTTGGCTCATTACAAGTGAGTAGTAGGCCTGGAGAGTTACCTTGGTCGCCCTCTGGCATTGGTGCCTTCGATTGTGCCTTCTATCTGGTGAATGTAGGCAGCCCCAAAACAGAGTCGCAGGCGTAGACGTTCTGCGCACTTGCCCTTGGGTTACTGACGATCATAATAGTTTACTGCTGACTGTATTTGGCTTATGGCGAGAACTGCTGAATCGTTGATTGACTGAGCCGTGTATGCCCATCTTAATCTTACCCGTTGCAACCTTATAGCTAGGTCTAATTTCCTGTGACATTTCCCATTTTCCCCCTACATTTGCTCGCTATCAGCAATACTTAGCATATGGTTAGGTGCGATCTATTCTATTTTATTATCGTTGAACGTCTCTGACCAACTATGAGCTGCATTGTTTTTGAACGCGCCCTGTTAGAACTAATAGCTGGTCGTCAGCAAAAAAAAAAATCCAGCGGATGACATGGACCGGTATTATTTTTTCTGAGATGACAATAATTGGTTGACAGTAACTCTCTGCGTATCATCCTCCAGCTCCTGCGCCCTCCTTCAGTTGATACACGAATTTCGCTCGGTATTTATTTTTTAATGGTTAACAATGTTCGCCAATTGTATTGCAATAAAGTTGTTATTCATTCATTCATTCATTCGTTTAATTATTGTTTCAGATGAAAATAACTAAGAGGAGAAAATGCAGGTCAACGTAGCTGGAGTACGGCGTAATTTGAAAAATATCGCCCATAATTATACTGACGCTCAAGTCAAGGTAACTAAATTAATTTTGTTATAGTTTATGGACCAAATACACCAAGTCACGGTAAAGGTTTGTGCAGGTACAGAGCCTTGCTTAGAGGTAGGCATATACCAACTGCTGGACTCGTATCTGTACGTGGTTACGTCATGCTTCCGCCTGTTTCATTGCGTCAATGGTAAGCTTGTCCATTATCGCTTGTAGCGGGTGTAGGTTCACATCGAGGAAGTATACCTTTTGTTTTTGTTTTTGTTTTTTTTTAATTAAAAAGATTAATCGCATACAAACAATTTTAATGAATGTATCCGATTAACCTCTTCAGTCGCCTCTGTAGGTTAGTACCCGTGTTGAGTTACGACACGTCTCCGATCGCATGGCGTGTAAGCACAAGTGCAAGCACGTTACCACCTGGCCATCGAAGTCGACCTGTTTGCCAATGGCCATAAATTCATACGGAAACAATAAAAATAGTGACTGAAATGGCGAATGTAAATGCGTAGGGTTACCAGATTTCAGAAAGCTCAATTCCTGACACCTGAACCAAAGTGTCATTCCTGATAGTGTAAAGTTCCTTCTAAAGTGGCATATTGTATCTAGTGTAAATTTACTTGTGCATTTCACTGTTGAAAACTGTTTTGCTAGAATTAAAATAAATAAAAATGCAATATCTTAATAGGCCTATTATAATTTTTAATGTCCCATAAGTTCCCACCAAATTTTGAATTAAAATTAAAGCGCGAAAAGGTTTTTTCAATACAGTATTTTTAGTCTTTATTTCACATTTTTATCGTTACGAAATCCATTTGATTTTATTTGCATGCTTCTCGTAAAATTCCTGACATTCTTGACGACAGTCTGAATCCCTGACGTCTGGTAACCCTATCGGCCACTAGAAGTAGGCCTGGGTCCATAAAAAGTTCCTTCGTCTTACATGAGTACCCATTAAAGTTGATTGGACCCAGGGCTTGTGGAAAAATTTTCCATATCGTACCTCGAACCTGGCACTTCCGTTTCATAGTCTAGTTCTATACCAGCTGCCATCAGGTTCTGGGGTGTGAAGTGCGAGAGTGAATGAATGAGTGCCTGTTCCATTATTATTTTATATCTTTTTTTTTATTTTTTTTACAGAAAAAAATATTATGACTAAGATATTAATTACAATGTGAAAAATAAATTGTAAACCAAAATAGGTTAGCTGGTAGAATAGCCCTTCGGGGCTAAAGCACGCCTAATATAAAGACGTTTTTCATTCAATTTCATTTCACTATTTCATGATATTAGTAATGATACATATTACGGACGCGGGCTGGCAAATTGTTAATGAGTTGATAGTACGGTGTGTTCTGCTAGCTCTCGATTCTAAGCACGAGATAATATCTACTATTGCGGTACATTGTCTAAGGATGATTCACAGCCTGTGCCGATGAGTCGAGTTCTCAGTAGCCAGCGATTGGCCGATGACGTTGTATTGGAGCTTTTTATGGCTATATCAGCAGCCAGGACCGCAGTCAGTGGAGCAATAGCCCAAGGACCCCTCGAAATATTATTGCTTTCCCATTTTTGATGTGAAAACTTCTTTAGCGGCGTTGAGCACTTTAGATGTGGGATAAAAAGAAGAATTCAAAACCGCCTGATGTGAGGAATTGCAATGTAAGAAGACTACGCATCAAGGGTGTGTTCAATGATAAACGAAAAAATAGCGATTTGAACAGTTGCAATGTAAGAAGACTACGCATCTAGGGTGTGTTCAATGATAAACGAAAAAAACCGCATGATTTTATTTTCGTAATTTCCGATTTCTGGATTGCAGTGGATTTACACGTTTTGAGGTCCCAGGAATACAAAAAAGTATTTTTTTTTTCGAAATGTCGGTCTGTCCGTCGATTTGTGGGCAAATTACTCGGCGGATTAGGATGAAATTTGGCATTTAGGTTCACAAAAATAATATCTGTAATACCTTTTATTTTATTTTGGGCCAACTTTGGGCTAGCTCAGCGTGAGGATACCTCCGCCATCCAAAGAAATAGAAAGACCTAACCTAACTTACCTCCAAAGTTTCTTTGCCTTGCTAATAACTTGGCTAATAGCTTTAAGAAAATAATTATACAGTATATCTTAGATAATGCTTAAGACTCTCTCCGGTCCTGTAATGGTGATGACAGTAGATTCTCTCCCCCCCCCCATACCTATTCTTCTTCTTTTTTTCTCACTATTCCTCTCTTTTCTTCTTCTCCATTTAATTTTAATTAATCTATAATAGCCTACAATGTTTTTTTTTTTAGTTTTTAATGTTAGCATGAAAACAAGACTTTATAGTCTTATTGTTCGCTTTTTGTTTGCAATAAAGTCGTTTTTTAATTTCATTTCATTTCATAACTAATAAACATCTGCTGTAGTCCACCTCTTGCCACATGTTTCCTTTATTTTTTATTAATTTCTGTCGCAGAGCTAATTTTTTTAAATTAAAAAAAAGAAAGGAAAATTCAAATTCAAAACAACAAATATGGCCGTTTTCGATTCCCCAAGAGCAGTTCCCCAACCTACCAGTTGGGTAAAGTGGCAAATGTAGAGAAATACGTTTCCATGGCATTATTTTTTTACGTAGAAAAACCGTAGTTCTATTTTTCTATTTTCCCTCAGTTTCCTACTTTCCCTTAAGGTAAACCAAGCACAGTGAATACCCCTAATGTATACTAAAATAGAGAGATGAGTTTCTTCTACTTTCTACTTCATTCATTCATTTCAGGTACGAGAAGCAACTAGCAATGACCCGTGGGGCCCGAGCTGCCGACTCATGTCGGAAATTGCTGATCTTACGTACAACGTGATGGCCTTCTCCGATATCATGACGATGATCTGGAAACGATTGAACGACCACGGGAAGAACTGGAGACATGTTTATAAAGCTTTGACACTGCTCGAACACTTGATCAAAACTGGATCTGACAAGGTGTGTGAGTGAATAGAATGGAATAGAGTATCTGTATTGATTCGTAGAGAACACAATGGGTGGTAAATAAAATAAAGTAATAATAAAGCATCGCGTGGCTGTAGACAGATATCAATATGGCGGCTAGTGTAGTCTGCACAAGATAAGTACGCAATTTCCCTAGGTAAATAGCCTGCACAAGCTAAGTACAGAGTTTTGACCGGGTCCTGGTATCCGTTCTGCTATGCTGCAATGTGTAAGACTTCGATATTTTTTACGTAGAGTAGTGGAACGGACTCTGACTTTCACTCGAAAGGTTGTTGGTTCGACTCCTAGACATGCTACATTTTCTGGCCATGCTTCGGAGGGCATGTAAAGCAGGCGGTCCCGGGCTCTCCTAGTTGAGTGTAAGAGAGGGCTTTATAGCCCTAACTCCGCTAGGTTGGCTTAGTAATAGAACAAAAAAGTCATTATTTATTTATTTATTTATTTATTGACGTTGGTACTTAAAAACTCTGATAGTTGGCTTATGGTTAACGGGTGCCCCGTAAGGGAAATAATGGCTCTCGCCGTTCCAGTTAATATATTTCTATGTAATAAAGTATTACCAAAATAACTAACAAATTCCAATCGGACAAAATATTCCTACAATATTCCTACTTACCGAAATCCTATGTATTTATTATAATCAAACCCGTCACAAACGGGATCTCTAAAATAGTTATAGTATGATTTGTTTGGCCCAGGGCCTCATTGGATGTTGCATCCGGAGGTACCTTCGCCGATATCCTTTTTGTAACCCATTATTTTTTCAATATATTTCCCTCTCTTGTTGGAGTAGGCCTAACCAATGAGGACAAAATAAAAAATAATAATAAAAAAAAAACACCGATAATGTCCGAAAATAGGGCTTACTTCCATAAAAAGCCCTTCAGAAATGCCAATAATGCTTATTAGGCATGAAAACAGCCCGTAAGTGAAGCATAGACTTGCTTCCGCCCAAAGTGTGGGAGCAGGAGGCCGTAATTGTCGGAAATTTCTATTTTCTGTTTGATTATACTTTTTTTGCTGAATTATGTTATAATCATGCCAGGGCCATTCAAAAGACTCTCTGGAGCCAGCTCCGTTAGTCTCTAAATGCACTCTTGGTTTCGCCGCTGCCTCCTTACTATGACGCTAGGTTCACAGCGGGAGTACCTGGATACATTATGAAGGTACACAAGATGGTACAGCGATGATATGCCTTATTCGTGGTGCGGTTACGTGTTATTAATGCGTCACGACTATCTCGGGTTACTATCGCAACAATAGGCTGCCTTAACAATACACCAAAACACGTATCTCTTACAGCAGCCTGATCATGGCGATTTGGTATTAGTATAATACCGGGGTTAATATAATACCATGTCACGTGACTTTCGGCAGTACAGGGCGATGCCCCGCGAAGTTGGGCTCTGTTTCCTTGATATCATGATAATAAATATTAAATCATTTTGCTGCAGGTGATACAACAATGCAAGGAGAATATTTTTGCAATTCAGACGCTAAAAGACTTTCAGTATTATGAGGACATGAAGGACCACGGGGTAAATGTGCGAGAGAAGGCCAAACTACTCGTCACGCTGCTCAAGGACGATGAGAAGCTGCAGAACGAGAGGGCGCGGGCCCTCGAGGCGAAGAAACGATTTGCGCAGAGTGGTACGGGATTTGGCAGCGACGGCGCAGTGGTGAGTATAGTCACTGGTTGTCTGATTGGTAGAGAGTCGGTGCTGGTTGTGTGTGATTGGTTGATAATTAATGGATGGAATACCTTGATTCGTGGGGGAATAGGTGTTAGTGATTTGGGATTGGTCAGTGGGTATTAGGTTAACGTCCTAATTGGTGGAAGAGAGCTCTGTAGGCGAAGAAACAGTTTGCGTAGTGCGGGACAGGGTATCGCAACGACGGCGCAACCGTGAGTATAGTCACTGGTTGTCTGATTGGTGTAGAGTCGGTGCTGGTTGTGTGTGATTGGTTGATAATTAAATGATGGAATTTCTTGATTGGTAGGGGAATAGGTGTCAGTGATTTGGGATTGGCCTGTGGGTATTAGGTTAATGTGCTGATTGGTGAATGAGAGCTCTGTAGGCAAAGAAACAGTTTGCATAAAGCGGGGCAGGATCACGCAACGACGGCGCAGTCGTTAGTATTGTCACTGGTTGTCTGATTGGTGGAAAGTCGTTGCTGGTTGTGTGTGATTGGTTGATAATTAATGGATGGAATTTCATGATTGGTAGGGGAATAGGTGTTAGTGATTTGGGATTGGTCAGTGGGTATTAGGCTATGGTGCTGGTTGGTGGAAGAGAGCTCTGTAGAGGAAGAAAGAGTTTGCATATAGCGTAACAGAATCACGCAACGACGATGCAGCCCTGAGTATAGTCACTGGTTGTCTGACTGGTGGCTCGTGAATGTTTGGATATTGCTCACTGATTGGTTTGAAATTGGTCTGTGGGTATTGGGTATTTTCTAATTTGGGAGTTGCACTGTTTTGCTTCTGCCACCCTCATTCGTGTTGTAATCACGTCTAAAATACTGTCTGACTAACAATTGAAAAAAAATGAGGCACTGCGGCTATGAGGAAGCAGTATTATCCGAATGTAGACTTCCTAGTTAGGGATGCCAGAATTATCAGACATAAAACCGGGACACAGAGCCGATGCATTATATATAGTGTAAATTTAAAAAAGAAAAAGTCCATTTTATCTAGTGCATTTTTTTATTGCTAATTAGTAAGTTTTGCAAACACTCTTTTCACTTATTATTACTTTCTGGTAAATTTTCAATATTTTTTTTAAAATCATCCTAGTTATGTTTATATTGTCTGAACCGGGACATTTAGGGACGAAACCGGGACGAATGGCAACCCTATTCCTAGTGGAAGTACGCTTTCTGGTCGACCACGGCCTATCAGTCATTCTACAGCTTCATCACCTGACTTCGGACGGGGAAAGCCTTTGTAATTATATTACTGAGTTAATCCGAATAGAGAACGTTGGTATAGAAGTTTATAGAGAAATTACGTCCAAATGAAATTTTTTCATTTGAATGATCTTGTTTTCTGATATGGGAGTAAAACTCCGTTGAAATATCGAAATCGATAATAACTTATAAATAGGAATGCAATGAGGTTCATTTCTGGTTGATTTTTGTAGATGTAATGGTGATGACGATGGATCCCCCCCCCCTCCCGTATACCTTATATCCTTCTTTTTCATCACTATTCCTCTCTTTTCTTCTTCTCCATTTAATTTTAATTAATCTATAATAGCCTACAATGTTTTTAGTTTTTAAGGTTAGCATGAAAACAAGACTTTATAGTCTTATTGTTCGCCTTTTGTTTGCAATAAAGTAGTTTTTTCATTTCATTTCATGGCAGCACCAGTTGCAAAGATATCAAAGCGTTGATTTTTCCATATGCCTCAATAATATTTTAAAATTACTTTATTTATATATATTTTTGAAGTGATATTTTCCTATGAATCATGGAAAATATTCATGTATATTAAATTATATGCAACGCAATAAGCTCCAGGCATAGTAAAAATATTATAAAACGTATTCAAAGGAATAAATAGATGCTAAGAACTTAGTTTTCACATACAAACGGCGGCCATTTTGTCGTCAGCGTTCCTAGTGACCAAAACTGTCCCTACAGAACCTTATAAGAAAACAATTGTAAGTTCCTGTGTGATAAGATTGTTGATCGGCGTTGGTCTTTGCTGGTGTGGTGTTGCTTTATAAATACATTTTTTTTGTGCAGGAAACATTTTCGCTTTCGCTACCTACGAGTCCGTCGCGAGAAGTAAGTACGCATGTCTGTGCTTATACGTGTCGCTGTCTCGCTGTGCATGTGCTTAACAATAAAGAGATGATATATTTAGTTTGTAGATAACTTCTTCTCAATAACGTAGAGAATCATCTATAATCAGGTCCAGTGGCCCGGGTGTGAGTGTTCTCTGTCGTAACTCGTATGATCCGTCTGATTCAGGGGTCGGGGTGAGCCGGATGTACCATCTAACTCCTTCTCAATAACGTAGATTATCATTATTACTATATCATCATCATCTATATAATCAGGTCCAGTTGCCCAGGTGTGAGCGTCGTCTGTCGTATGATCCGTCAGACTCAGAGGTTAGGGTCTACATGACCTTTTGTTTATACACTCAGCAAACGCCGGTAGGCTTAGCTCATGACAGGCCCGTATCCAGCATTTTTTGTGAGGGGAGGGGGATGGCAAGAACGAAATGGTTTTTAGATCTACCGGGGAAATCCATAGTATTCTACATGTTAATACATAGACAGGATTTAAACTGTAGCTGGGGCGCAAGCATGGTCCTGGGCAAAAGAGAATGTCGCCCCAAGTAGATAAATAAATAAATAATACTTTTTGTTTTATTACTAAGTCGAACTACCGGAGTTAGGGCTGAAAAGTACTCTCCTACACTGGGCCCGGAACCGCCTGCTTTACATGCCCTCCAAAGCATGGCCATCAAATGTAGCAAGTATGGTGTGATGTAGTGAATTAAAATAAGAACTGTGGGAACAATTTGAAAAGGAAGGTGCGTAAAAGTAAGTTTTTAGGCATTTCACACGCATACATGCGGTACCTAAAATTAGACATACGCTACGACTGCATAAATTTAAAGCTGTTGAAATTTCAGCTCCTTCTCACACAGAGAATTTTATGAGTTTTTACTAAGTACGGCCTGGCTGTAAATATGGTAACATAGGGACACCAATGAGCTGGGGAAAGGGGGGGGGGGGGGTGGCGAGTTTTTGAATGTATATGCGTAAAGCAGGCAGATTTCTGCATTGCTAGGCATTGCTTTCAGAAAAGGAGTCTTAAATTTTTGTCGTGACGAACGCCGGGCCCTGGGGCAAAGGCCCCGGCCCCCCTATCGGCTACCCTGTACAATATAATATACATACAATATCATTGTGAATGCCAACTAAGGGTACTACGCAGCCGGCCGCCTTACCAAGTTGAATCCAGCGAGCCAGAGCAGGTTCAAAGATGCAGATAACTTGGTAGTGTGCACAGTGGCGGTAGGGAAACATGGTAGGACTTGTCCTGGTCACCTCCGAACTAATCGTGGGACTTCACTGTGTTTCCCAAGTGGTTCGGAATCCACTATAATCAGGAGGTCCACTGGAGTCCTATGGGCCCACACCGTGGCCTGGGACTGTGTCCAACCATACTACTGCTACTAAGGGTACTACGCGTTAATTAAAAATGGGTGTCCGCCAAATGGGCACTAACCTCTTCGTTGGTAATTGCTTCAGAGTGGTGACTAGACAAATGCAATGAGCCTGCAGGTGAGCCGATAAGTTTTGTGAACTGACTTAGACTATTTTCGTATCTTGGTGGCTGCTCAGCGAGGAATTAATTAATTTCGTCAAAAAGAAGGAGGTCGTCATTTGTTTACAAATTTATTTTTGAAATCTCTGCTTGTATTTACTGAAAAATATGTTAAAGTACGTATGTCTTCTCATCGGCCTCCTTAAAACACTATTTATTCCTTGATATAGGACCGCCAGGTACAGTTTAGTACCTAGTAGTAGAATGGTTGGACACAGTCCCAGGCCGCGGTGTGGGCCCATAGGACAGTGGACCTCCAGATTATAGTGGATTCCGAACCACTTGGGGAACACAGTGAAGTCACACGATTAGTTCGGAGGTGACCAGGACAAGTCCTACCATGTTTCCCTAACGGCACTGTGCACACTACCAAGTTATCTGCATCTTTGAACCTGCTCTGGTCCGCTGGATTCAACTTGGTATGGCGGCCGGCTGTAGTACCTATATTATTATTATTATTATTATTTTTTTCACAGTTTGGAGGATCAAATTGGTCCGGTTCGGAGGAGAGAACTGCGAGGCAGGAAGCGGTCAATAAGGAATTAGAAAATGCGCGTCCTCAGACGATTGGCGAGGAGGAGTTGCAGTTACAGCTGGCATTGGCCATGAGCAGGGAGGAGGCTGAACAGGAAGAACAAAGGAGGAAGAGTGACGATGTGCGGCTGCAGCTAGCGTTGTCACAGAGTCAGTATGAACTAGGGTATGTACTGATGTTTATTAAGATGTAGAGGGGAAACTGACATAGGGAGAAAGCAGTACAGGAGGAATGGAGTAAGAGGAACAGAGGAGGAAAAGTGATAATGTGAGGCTGTAGCTGGCGTTATCACAGAGTCCGAATGATTTGTGTATAGTGCTGATGTTATGGAAGTTTTAGAAAAGGAACTTTCATAGGAAGAAGGCAGAACAGGAGGAATGGGCTAAGAGGAGTAGAAGAGGAAGAGTGACGATGTGAGGCCGTAGCTATTATTGAGTCCGAATGATCTATGCCCTATGGTATGTACTGACATAGAGGTCTGTGAATTAAATGCAGTTCAAACCATTGAGGAAATGCTGCATTTCTACTTGGTGGTGTGTCCCCTAAGCAAAACCTTCTGGGAATGTGTGCATTTGTCCACTATTCCAGTATATAAAGGCTTATTATTTATTTACCGAAATTTGTTGATTTTCAGGGCGGCTTCACCTACAGGGCAATCAAGCAGTGGTGGCAGTCACATGTTAGACCTTTTGGATTTAGTTCCGACCGGAGCCGCAGCTGCGCCACCTGCAGTACCAGGGGTTGACCCGTGGGGGATGCCTCGCAGGCCACAGGTAGGACCGGTGCACATAAGCGTTTCGCACTTCGGCGACTCGCTGGGAAATCTGTTTTTGAAGGAAACGGGGTTTGTGAATGTTTGGTGCAAAAGTTTGAGAGAAGAGTTTACTTCAGAAGATTTTTTGCGCTGAGCTCTCCCGACAACTAAACTGCAGTTAATTATTTGAGCAACTAAGTTCAATAAATTTTGTGCAATCGGTGTTTCCAACAAGAACATAATTATCATGAATTAAAAAGATGAGGAAAATTTCTTCATAAGAATATGATATTTGTGTCAGTTCTACGCCTTTCATGTGCTATTTGATTTTTTAAATATTTTTTTGCACCTGTAAGGATTTTCCTCCTCCGATTGTGTCCACTTGTGTGCCGTAGTTGATGACGGAAAGAGTGAGAAGTATTAATTACTATTTTACTCACAGACCTTAGTATAAGATGGGAATTTATTTATTTTTAATTTTTATAGTCACTTAACTTGGACTGTTTGAGCACGGACTGGGTCGACAAGGTGACGCAATTTTTAATAAACCTACGTGCATCTACATATGTACTAAAGTCTGAATTTCATAACTTAGACCATCCCCCTTAGACTCATAGGGAACATAGGAAACTAGGAAAGATTACACTTAAGTGCATAAGCTTACCATAGGAGAATATTACCTGGTTTTCGTCTCCAATAGTGACCAAACTGACTACGTCACGTATTATATCGATTACAGATATGAGATATTTACCTATTAATCTCTGAATAGCTAATGTTTGACCCCTCGCAAGGTCGCCAGAATTTCCCCTACGTTCCACAACTTTCGGCAATACTTAGCTTATGGTTTGTTCCCATCTATTCTATTTTATTATCGTTGGTCATATGATATACATTAATGTTTTCATAGCTCTATCTGCCTCTATTGACACACAAAGAATTGAGGAGGCTGTTAACAAACATTGCCAATTCCAAGTTGTAGAATTTTTCAGGAGAGCGGATTTTCTGTTGAAAATTGCATTAAGTTTATAACTAATCCTAGACTTCTCAGCGCTTCTGTGCGCGATCTGGCTGCTTTTTTCACTTTATTTTACAACGTACATAGTGGACATTAAAATTTTCTACAAGGTCTGATCAAAACCCCATTTTGTGAAAAAATGGAGTTGGCCGCGTTTGTAACCAAGCTCCTCAATTATTATAATTTTTATACCCACTCACAAAACAAACGTGCAAAATCATAAATTTTCACCCAAATTAAAAGTTAACGCACACAGTCCAGCCCAATATCTTGTTCCTAATGACAGTAAGACAGAGACCATTTGGGTTAGAATAAGTGACTCCTGGATGGCCAAAGCTATGAAATTCAGACAATTATTGTAGGCTATATAGTATTTGCTATACATAAAACTCGATGATAGTAGTAGATTGCTTATGTTCTGCTTTCATCTACATTATCCTCTTAAGAAGTTCGAATAAGTATTACTAGAAGCTAGAAGAAGGTAGATTTATAAAGTATAAAGGTCCCATGCGAAATCCGCCATTTTTAGCTGTTGTTTTGGATAAATTTCTATAGGGGTGTTCACAATGTGATTCAGCATGCCAAATGTTTAAAAATTTAAAATTGGGAAATCTAAACATTGTGAAAATACTTTTATAGAAGTCCTGCTAAAATGAAAAATTATTTCTCATAAAATGTAAATAAATATTAAGTATAATAAAATAATCATATATATATATATATATATATATATATAATAATATAATAATCATAATAATTAACAATTAAGGACTAACCACTCATTCTCAAAATATTGACAGTAAAAAAAATGAGAAAGGAAGAAAATTGTCTTTACTTTCCATATTAGCGAATTTTAGGCCTTTCGGCCCTCTCTTACAATTAACCCATAATGTTAACTTAAATATTACACAAAAATGTAACTCAAACTACAAAACTAAACTAAAACTAAAATCGACCATTTACACACCATACATACTCATAAAATAATCATGACGAGCCTCCTTAAACTTCTTTAAACTTTTTAAGAAATTTAATAGAATTAAAATGGCCGCTAGGCGGTTCACACAAATTTACGTTTATATTTACATTTACGATGGATTTAGCGAACCCCTAAATTTCAGTGCACTGCTAAATAATTTGCCGTTATAATTTACTATCGAGGATGGAATTCTTGATTTAACGTATTTAACACGGTTTAGCATGCTAAATACCGGATAGTGAATACTCGTATTATTTTATATTGTGTTTGCATTGGTGAAACGCACTAGGCAAGAACATGGTTAAGTGGGGCTCATGTCTGTTACGTGTCAATGGTAAGCATGTCTGTGCTTCTCTATTGGTGCTTGTAGCCGACATCGAGGACATGCACCAGCTCGCCAGCGGCTAAACGTCAGGACATTTAGAGTAGTGGTACAGACTCCAACTTTCACCCGAAAGGTTGTTGGTTCGAGTCGCACACTTGCTACATTTTCTGGCCATGCTTTGGAGGGCATGTAAAGCAGGCGGTCCCGGGCTTCTCTAGTTTTGTGTAAGAGAGGACTTATAGCCCTAACTCCGCGAGGTTGGCTTAGTAATAGAACAAAAAAAGTCAATATATATGTATATATATAAACGGCTAAAATTTATGCGCGAACATTGTCCAATAATTGATAATACACCAGAACCTTGTGCAGTAGTGTCAAATCTTTTAACAGTGGCATTTTGTCCTACTGTATGTAAATTTAAGGTCAGATTCCACAATTTGTCTCGTTGCGCTATTTTCAAATCTCTATGAACGGGATCTTGTCAGCAAAGATGAATCAGTAGATTCCGGTATGATTCGAGATAAAATCTTAGAAGTCTACGTAGTCCCAGTCAAGACTCTGACTTTCACCCGAAAGGTTGTAGGTTCAAGTCCCACACTGGCTACATTTTCTGGCCATGATTCGGATGGCATGTAAAGCAGGCGGTCCCGGGCCTTCCTAATTGAGTGTAAGAGAGGGCTTTATAGCCCTAACTCCGCTAGATTGGCTTCGTAATAGAAACAATAAAAAGGCCTTATTTATTTATCCCACTGAAGATGTCGACCGCACATGTTTACGAAACGTTTCGAAGCACGCTTTCAGATCGTTCTTGCAGTCTTCTTCCCATCAAGATTGCTTTTAAGTTATAACTATATCTGTCTAGTTCCTAAGTTATGTTGTTTATATAGATACTGAGACCGTTTTTTTTTTTTTAATTTCTAGGCTGTCGACCCGTGGCTACCTACCTCAGTCCCGGCGGGTGCGCCTCCCGTGGACCCATGGGCTCCCGTTCAGCCCCCGCCACCTCAGCGCCCCCCTGTCCCCGCCGCAGCCCCCCTTATCAATGACCCGTGGGCGCCTGTGACGGGGGCCACCAGCAGGTCGACCCCAGGGGTTGGGAGATCGACGCCGGTGGGGGCTGCGGATCCCTGGTCCCCCTCAACAGACCACTCGACCCCCCTGTCTCCGCCCGATTTAGATGATTTTGCCATAATTTCTAATCGGCCCCGGAATAATATCAATGGTAAGTGTTTACTGTGCAATTTGTATTTTTATTATATCCTTTTGCCTAAGAGCAAATCGAAGTACCCCGTTGATATTCACAGGAAGTAGAATTAGAAGAGCCGTCAAAAAATATTCGTTCAATTAGCAGAAATAGTCCTCTACATTTCGATTTATAACATATATAACTAATATATAATATAACTATATATAACTAATACTAACAGCTCTTGAACTCCTTCCTCGTGACTACCACGCCAACCCTTTTTGTACACACCAAATTCCATTTGTGATATTTAATGAGGTACCTGTAAATACGTAAAAGTATATATACTGTATGTATATGTATATGAGTGGATGTGTGTACAGTATATATATATACAATATTTATTCTAAAACATTTACACTATACCTCATATTACTCTTTGTCTTGCATTTTACTATTGTTTGCTATATTATTATCTTGTTTGATTCCTTTTATTTTATTTATTTATTTATTTTCATTAAATCTAGTAGTAAAGATTATAGATTGTGAATTTATTATATTTAACTTTTGTAAAAGGGGGGCCCAGCACGGGACTTGTCCTTTGGGCTCCCCTTCCAAATGTATAATTAAATTGTAAATTGTAATTGTAATTTGATTTTTACACCCATGAGGCTTATACTCTTCCGATTTCTCATAAGAGAGTGAGTTTTATTTGTATTTTTGCTTTCCAATTTATACGTAGTATAAGGAAAGCTTTGTGACGGTCGAAATTTTCGATTCCGAGATTTCAACGGATTTACACGTTTTGAGGTCCCAGGAACCCAAAAAAGTGGTTTTTACGAAATGTCTGTCTGTCTGTCGCTCTGTTGCTCTGTCTGTCTGTCTGTCTGTCTGTCTGTTCATCGATTTCCGGGCAAACTTCTCGGTCGATTTAAATGAAATTTGGCATGTAGGTTTATAAAAATCATAACTTGAGACAATTTATTTTTATTTTTGGCTAACTCAATTTGGGGGGGGGGGGGGGGTTATTCTCAAAAAACTCCAAAAAAACGTCTAAAAAAATTATTTCTCAAAAACGGCTCCAACGATTTCTTTTAAATTCACATATATTATAGTGGTTATTAATGTTGATAAAATGCGGGGGGTCGCTTGCCCCTTGATAGTTTGCTTCTGGGGGTAAAAAAATAAAAATAACTTAATTTTAATGAAAAATGACTAAAAAATAATTTTTCTGCGAAACCTTTCTTTCTAACTTCAAGCATGTTTTAGGTGTTAAATTGAGTAATGAAACCGGTTAGTTTGGTTTCCCAAAAAACTATTGGGTTTGGTGCAAATTTTTTTTTTGTTGTTGAAAAAATTAAAGCAAATTCACGCTCAAATGCATTGCGTGCCCTGCCATTATTGCTGTGTGGTAATGTGTAGGTCTGACCTATCTAGAATTTAAGTCACCTTCAGTGACGTCAGGGTCAGGTGGACCCCCCCCCCCCCCCCAACGAGATATCCGAAATTTAACCATCGGAAAATTATTTACCATGAAATTAATCATTTTCTCTCTCTACTAATCGATAAATTGGAAAGCATGTTCGAGTAAACTCGGACCGGTTCTTAAGGATATGTTAGAAAAAGTGAAAAAGTGGGTCCGGTTCAGTGTAGTAGGTAGTGTGACTAATATATATATATATTATATATTTCTGTTAAAATATATAATCAAGGAATCAACAAGTAATCGACAAGAAAGCATAAAGTAAAATCGTTAAAATATCGTCAAAGCCAGGTAGTTCTGCCATTGTGCTAGGGCCTCAGTGACAGTGTAGAAAGCTGACTGTATGAGATGGTCTCTAAGCAATTTAGGGAAGTTAGTAACATTTCTCGCCTCTTAGAGTTCAATAGGGAGTTGCCTAAGGTAGGCGAAACCTTGTAGTATAGGAACCAGCCGCTCACTCTAAGTGTAAGGGTACTAGAAGCAAAAGGTTGCAGTTCCAATTTTTGGCGATATTGAGTTATTGGTATCGGCGGAATCGTCTAATAAAGGGCTACAAAGTGACAGTGTTGTTAGCAGCAAAATGGGACTTCCTTAATGTTAAAATGTAGCGTCAAATAATCAGATTCCTAAGTACGTTATCAGCTAACCTACAGTTTTTGGTCTCTCCTGAAAAATTTAGTTAAGTGGAACTGGAACCTTTTGCTTCTAGAACCCTCACTTCAAGGTCTCCCTTTTGCCTCGTGTTGTAGGTGTGGGTGTCCGCATTTTGTTTAAATTTCCCCCGCACCTCTGGCTTTAAGATAATTATAAAATGCATCTACATGTGCATAGACTTGGGGCTGTCATGATTTTTAATGTTATAAACTGAGGGTGACAACTGTTACGAGGTCCCAGTTTTAGCAAGTAGCGGTCTCCTCTTTTGGAGCCTGAGTACAGCGTCCATATTCCCTTCAGAGGTCCCTCCCCAGACCAATACTCGTGTGCCATAAGGCGTGGTTTCCACCGACCTGCTTGTGCTAAATACAAATACGGTGACGTGGTAACAGACATTCAAGACTACTTACTTTAGTTTATCCAACGCCCGAACGTGGTAGTTCAACCATTCGTCGCCGAGCTTCCCAATAGCGGTTCACCAAGTCATCGTTCGGGTAGGTGAGAGCCGTGCAGTCCCTCAGGTGGTCTTCGTCCATTCTTCCACATTCAAGACTTAGGCGGGGTTTCCGACGACCTCTCATTGCAGAATGCAAATAACATTGACGGAAATTTGAATTTTTCTTTTTATAGAAACCTATTAAAATGTTTGTACTTAACATATCCGATGACGCTATTTTTTAATTTTAGTTTGTTTGTTTGTGATTTTACTGTATGATCATTGATCAATTTTAACTATGGCATAGAGTAAAACAAACATTTCCGTCAATGTCATTTACATTCTGCAATGCGTGGTCGGTGGAAACCCCGCCGTCTTGAATGTCTGTTACCACGTCACCGTATTTGTATTTAGCACTAGCAAGTCAGTGGAAACCCCGCCTAATTTATATGGCTAAAAATTTGAGGAGTTGGAATTCACTACGAATACCCAGTAACGCATATATACCGTATGTATGTCTGTTTGTAGATGCCTCGGATGCCTTCGATTTAAGTGGCCTCGCCGACGGTCTAAACGACAAACCGCAACATATGAAGAAGTCGCCTCAATCGTTTTTGGGTGAAAATTCCGGGCTTGTAAATTTGGAAAACCTTGTGACTGTTACGAAGCCTTCGCAACCAGGTTTGTTTCAGACAACATTATTTTACAAGGGACTGATTGATGGCATCTGACGGAAATGATTTCATCGAATTGACTCAACGGGGATAACCTCTCTTCTTCTTTTGACTTTTTGTTCTATTACTAAGCCAACCTAGCGGGGTTAGGGCTATAAAGCCCTCTCTTACACTCAACAACCACCTGATTTACATGCCCTCCGAAGCATGGCTAGAAAATGTAGCAAGCGTAGGACTCGAACCAACAACCTTTCGGGTGAAATCGGAGTCTGTACCACTTCTCTACATGTCCTGACATCTCTTTACAACTTTGGGAGGTATGAAGTATAAATTGAGTTAGCCTGCTAAAGACAGAAAACGAAAACATGGTTCCCCCCCAATTAGGAGGACATAACAATAGGAGGTCATTAGTCACTTTGGAGGAAACGGACCAGTGTTGCAGGTCGATGTCCCTGTCCCGGCAGTGCCACTAATCTTGCTTTTTGGAATTTTAGGTGTATATACTGTATATCTCTTTATGATTTATAGTACGTTAATACAGTTTTTCGGTTTTAAATGAATAAATAAATAAGCATTTAAATTCCATCATAATTCCTTTTGCAAGTAGACCTGAACGTCCAACAACATGCACAACTTACGCAGAAAACTTTGTAAAATTTAAATTCCATCATAGTACAATTTTGTTTTACTAAGTTACTTACAGTATACAGTAATTAGCAAATTATGTTTATAGAGAATTGAAATCAAATTATATAATAAAAACATAGGAATGAAATAAATTCATTTTTCAATAGGCTATAGTGATTTGTGTAGTATTTTATAATATTGTATGTAAATAATATTAGTAGACCTATAATGTTTTTATTTTATATTTTACATGATGTTTTGTGGAAATTTACTTAAGGTGCCCATTCCATTGACCGGCTAAGGCTATTTCCAAAAACGGTGACGTGGTAGCAGACATTCAAGACTTAGTTGGCGTTTCCACCGACCACGCATTGCAGAATGCAAATGACATTGACGGAAATTAGAATTTTTCTTTTTATAGAAATCTATTAAAATGTTTGTACTTAACATATCCCATGACGCCATTTTTTAATTTTAGTTTGTTTGTGATTTTACTGTATGATCATTGATCAATTTTAACTGTGGCATAGAGGAAAATAAACATTTCCGTCAATTCTGCAATGCGTGGTCGGTGGAAACGCCACCTAAGTTTTGAATGTCTGCTACCACGTCACCGTTTTTGGAAATAGCCCTAGCCGGTCAATGGAATGGGCACCTTAGTGTCAGGAGCGTCTAATGAAAGAGCGTTTAGATGAAATATTTTTGTTACCCAGTAAATGGGAGTGTTTGCACATGCATTAATTCTGGGTTTCGGGGGTTTTAACTGATTGGTGAAGTTTCACGTCTATCGTGTTGTCACAAGCTCAAACCCATTTTTATTACGTTTATTTTTTAGTCGAGCCATGGACGCTATCCCAAAAATTAATAACCATTACCTGCCTTGCCTTGGTGCTCAAGAGGTCTGAAACCTCGATGGCTTGACCATAGAAATATATTAACTGGGACGGCAGGAGCTATAATATCCCTTACGGGGCTCCATAAGCCGTAAGTCAACTATCAGAGATAAGTACCAATGTAAAACATATCGATGTCTTACACATTGCAGCATAACAGAACGGATACCTGGACTCGGTCAAAACTCTGTACTTAGCTTGTGCAGGCTATTTATTTAACCAGCGAAATTGCGTACTTAGCTTGTGCAGGCCCATTTCCCCGCCATATTGATAACGGTGTACAGCCCCGGGATGGGCTTGACGTGCTGCGTTATTTTTGCCCTCTTTTTATTTGCATTGTTTATTGTTTTTGCTGTAGACTCGCTGTCCTACAGTAACACAGACATTTGGGCACCTTCGAAAACGGCAACTTTAACAACGTCGTACCGCCCTGTTAGAGCACCTGAGCCTTCCACAGCCGATCTTCTGAACTATACAGGTCCGGTTTTGTGTTCCCCTGTGGCGTGCCGACACTCATATGCTGACCTGTGTTTATCCTCTAACTATTCCTTAGTTCTTTTTACCATTCATGATAGATGTGTATATGATATAAATAGCTGATAAAATAGTCATTGTGCCAGCTAGACATTAGTCCCCTGTAACTTGTTCTTGACATTGCGTTCTACTAACTACCCTTGCGCCCCCCCCCCCCCTACCCTTGACGGGTTGCTTTTATTTGTGTGTGGCGTTACCGTACCTATTATCTATTTCGCTAATTCTTTGCGCTAATTCTTTAATTGCTAGGTAACGTAGTCGTTAGTGTTCCCATTAGCATTTTTACATTAGTTTTATTAAGTACTGTGTATTTCACAAAATTTGACTGAATCTGTTCTTACCAGGCGGGTAAGGTGGGCATACGCAGAGCATGCAATGACTCAGTAAAAATTTGTAACTGAGATAAAGCTTGGAGGTTCTCGCCGTAAGCTAAATAAAGTCATAATAAAGCTATTGTGATTGCCAGAGACCTAGGATGATGTGTGCAGAACTTACTGCGCCGTTGTTCTGTTTTCAGCCCCACTTGTTCATTTGTTTTTAATTTACCGCCATTTTCTTTTTTATGTTGGAACCCTACAACCTGCAAATACTTCCTTCACGAGTCGGCCAGCGTAACACCTGTGTTTGCACCATTCGTTTGCACTGCGCATGCTCGTGGATTTAACCACAGAACATCGTATAATTATATATTAGTACTCAATTCAGGGCTGCCACATTCCGTGGTTTACCTCAGAATTCCGTGCGAAATAATTCTATTCCGAGAAATTTCCGGGATCAACAATTTTTGAGGTTTTTCTGTGGATTTTTGCACTGCGCATGCTCGTCAACTTTAACATTTTACGTTTTAACTACCGTGCAATGTAAATTTGGTTTTCAATTTTACTGTTTAGATTTTCTTTTTTTATGTACGTTCCCTAGCTGTATCATGATGTTTAAATGTGAGCAATGTAATGTCATTTTTAAAAACCTTATTAGGTGCAGTAGTAGAAAAAAACTAAATGCACGAATGATGGTAGGCTACGATGAGTACCAGCCACCAGGGGCGGGTTGCCAAACGACTTCAGCTAGGCTTCAGCCGTATTCCTAAGAATTTTTAAATAATTCACGGAATACTCCGGAATTTTTTTAAATGTTGGTCCCCTTTACATGATATGATTTTTTAACTCTCATCTGTCCTTGGCCCTGGTTCCTAACCTTATCTGGTTATTTTAATTGTAGCTTTAAATTGCAGCCGATAAAAAAAATACCGATCAGCTTCAGCTTCAACCATCAAAAATTGACATGATTCCATAAATTGGCATGCAAATACTGGTATGCATAGGTATTTCCCCCAAAATCCACAGAAAAACCTAAAAAAATGGGTGATCCCGGTTATTTCTCGGAATAGAATTATTTCGCACGGAATTCTGAGGTAAACCACGGAATGTGGCAGCCATGAATTGAGTACTAATATATAATTATACGATGATCTGTGGTTAGAGTCCACGAGCATGCGTAGTGCAAACGAATGGTGCAAACACAGGTGTTACGCTGACCGACTCGTCTTCCTTCGCCATTTTCCTCTACGTTTCACCGCTATCGGCAATATTTATGGTTAGGCGCCATCTACGTATTCAATTTTATTATAGTTGTTGGAAGGGAACCCGAAATATTGCCGCGAAATTCTTATTTGGTGAATATTTGTTTACTTCGCTGGTTTTGTTTACAGGTTTTGGTGGGCCGTCCAACCCGTTTGGTGGCACACCCGCCCCCGCACCCGTTCAGAACCTGTTCCAGCAGTCCATCCCTCCCCGACCATCGCTCAACCAAATGAGCCAGGGCCCGGCCAGAGTCGCAGCTTATGGTGAAGACCCCCTCGCGGCGCCACTGTCGCCCTCCGCCAACCCCTTCCTCTCTTAACCGACCGCCTCTGCTCCCCCGCCAAGAGATGGTCCACGCCGGCTTATGACTCTGAGGGAATCCAAAATTTAATGGGGAAAAAAAGTGTTTTATTTTTCTAGATTTTTTTTTGTTATCACTTTCAAATGTATTGTGTTAAATTCACTACTATATACTTACAAAGGCTTTCCGGTGTCAAGCAGTGTCAGCAAGTTCAGTTACCACGGATATAAATGTGGCATGCAAAGTGCTATTTTTAAAATTGTTTCGTTTACATTTTTATCCTTGGTATTTAGAGCAAATCGAAGTACACCCACTACGCGTTTTTTTACGAAGTCGATTTTCACATAAAATATTGATTGTAGAGCAGTTAAAAATATCAATTTCATACATTCATAATTAAATAACGTAACATACCTTTATTATTTCCATCAAACGTCTTTACAATTACAATTATAATAACATGGTGCACGGCTTAGCCCGTGTGCAGCTTACAATTGAAAAAAAGGCCTAAATTAAGCACATTACCTTTATGCAATAAAGAAGCTCTCAGACCTGTTCGATTAGATAGTTGTGTAGCTGTGCTAAGGTGCCCATTCCACATACGTACAACGTCAATGAAAATAATGAATTTGAAGGGCATTTCAATTTTACTCTATGCCATTGTTAAAATTGATCAATGATCAATTGATAATAGAGTAAAATCACAAACAATGAAACAAACAATTTAAAATTAAAAAATGGCGTCATGTGATATGACAAGTATAACTATTTTAATTGATTTCTCTAAAAAGAAAGCATTTCGGTATAAAAATTATAATAAGGATTAAATAATAAGGCGACGAAGAAAACAAATACAATTTCAAGAAACAAATTTCAAAAATTTGGCGCATACGCTTCAATTGAAAATTGTCAATTTTTGAAAAACATATGGAATGGCCCCCATCAATGAGAAATTGAAATGTCCTTCAATTTCATAATTTTCATTGACGTTGTACGTATGTGGAATGGGCGCCTTACCTGCCTTCCAATACGAAACTTGTCAAAGAGCGTGATATAGAGGATCTAGTGAACTCTGTGTAAGTGATAATGGCCCCGGCAAGGCATAGATCGTGGGTTCGAATCCTTCCAAGTCCAGATTTTTCTTGATTCTCTAATTTGGGTAATTAATATTCATTATATTCTTTCTTCTTCTTCTTCTCCGGCCAGTACTTCCCTGTGCCGAAGGGATGTATTTATATTAATAATAATAATAATAATAAACGTCTTATATTTACAGGGCGAGACTTAAGACTAGATAGTCTTTTACTGTCTAACCTACGTCCAAAAAGCAATACAATTTCCAAAATACATGCACTTAACTTAAGCAATCTTATTCTAAAAATACATTAAAAACTATATAAAGACGTACAGTTAATACCTTATAGACATAAATTGTATTTTAAAACTATTCTGTCCCTAGCAATTTTTTCAGTGGCTGGCTTTTGCTGGGATCTAATTTCCTTATCTAGGGAGTTCCACTGGCGGCAGATATTTACAAAAAAAGAACTACCATATAAAGCTGTGTTATGTCGAGGTATCCGCAATACAAGTCCATTTCTATGCGAATTCAATGGCTTTAGGCGCTTATAGAGATATGATAGAGCTGCACTATTCAAAATCTTATATAATAGTAAAAGTGAGTGGTAATGCAGTAATGCTTCTCTACATTTCGATGTATGGCATGTAACACCAATTGGCTACAGTTGTTGAACTCCTTCCTCGGGTCTACCACACCAATAGTTTTTTTTACAAATCTAATTCACCAATTGTGGCGAATCTGTGTTAGAAAGAGGTACATATCATGTATCAAAATGTTCAGAATAATTTCTTCTGCTTGCCCAGATATTTTTGACAACTCTACTATTGATATTTCATGAGGTGTTTGATTTTTACACTTATAAGGCTTCTCCCCCTTCGTTTGCGTCTTAGTTAACTTGCTACCTCGTGCTTATGATGCAGATGATGAAACAGGAGAGTAAGGGCCGTGGTTTATCTCAAAGCGTACTTTATTTATTTTATCATTGATGGGCTTTTTGCCGGCTATTCCACTTGTCAATTTTTCTTCAATAATTGATGAGATTTTTTCTTTACTTTACGTCATTTTCCATTTTAACTTCCGCTTGTTAAAATTGATCAATAATCATAGAATAAAATTACGCATGCCAACAATAACAAACTAAAATTAAACAATGGCGCAAGGACGGGTCCAGGACAGATTTTCGGAGGGGCCATTCTGGGAAAAGTGGGTGCAGGCTACCAAGCCAAATTAATTTTTAGCGATTGTGCAATTGGTTTTTTTTGTTGCTAAACGAGGCACATTAATTTACAGTGCATTTCTTCGAAAACCCATGCGCCTGGTGCAGATAGGGACCAATGGGGGCTCCGGGGGGAAAACTTGAAAATAGTTAAGTGCAAAATAGTGGGTTTTTACGCATTTTAACAGTAGCAAAGCATTGATTTTTTTTTAAAGCATACAAAGAAATGCTGAAATGCTCATTGATATTGCTGAATGCGGGTCTCCCCCGGGGGAAAATTTTGAAAATATAAGTTCAAAATAGGGGTGTTTTACGATTTTTACAGCAGTAAAATTTATAATTTAAACATGAAGACACATTCATGTTACCACTAAGGTTTTTGTTTAGAATGTCCTATGTTATGTAGTGTAGGCTAATTTTTCTCGGCGGGGGGGGGGGGGGGGGGCTCTGGACCCGCCACTGCAATGGCGTCGTCTTAATTAAATATGCTCCCTACTAACTTATTTATACTTCCAATATTATTGTTTTGATTGACTATTGACTATTATTGTAACAATAACAACAGTTGGTCTGGACCCATCACGGGCCACGGCCTACTGGGTCCACGGTATTTTTGTATCACAAATGAAGTGCATATTGTGTGATTATAATGATTGATTTATTGATTGATTGATTGATTGTCTGGATATGATAAATAATTGTAATTAATTTCTTGAGAACAAACGAATTATTTCATAATTTAAAGCATAAAATTTCTTGAAGATTATATAATAAAAAAGAAAGACGGCGGGCAAACTTACAAAATTGGAAAAAATTGAAAATAAAAATTGTCAATTATTGAAGACAAGTGGAATGAGGTGCAAAAATATGAATGAAAGATTGATGATTTTCCGTCAATGACATTATCAATATTGAAGAAAAATTGACAAGTGGAATAGCCACCTTATGGACGTATCTTTATTGTACCTTAGTTGTAATATTGAGCCTTATCTTGAATCTTATTCTGTCAACGACCCCATTGGTTTCGGGACATTACTGGCGTTGTTCCCGATTGAATTTTTAGCCATTGACAAAGTGGTTTACTCCTCAGTGTCAACCCACACAGACTACCAGTCCCAATGGGCAAGCTCTGATAAGCTTACCATTGACATTGTAACATTAGCTCGATTTAATCAAGCATGGAACGTGCCAACCGAACTACTAACGTCTTTGATCGGCTTTGGCCGGCTCAAACACACTTCTTCAGTCATCTTGCTTGTACGACGCCCCTGACATTTTTACGACGTGTCCCAACCATCTCAGACGCTGCGCTTCTACAAAACGTTCTAAATCTTTTCATTGAAATATTGCGTCTACTTCCCTCGATTTTACTTGTTTCGTACACCCCACTCTGTTTTCGTAAGGCGGGTATTCCATATACGTAGAAGGCATTTATTTTTTTCTATTGATTTATTAAAATATCACACAAAACACTCTTGCGTTCCAAATTTTGAACCACTATGACGACTATGAACTTTTATCTAAGTACCGGTATGGCGCCCATTCCACATACGTACAACGTCAATGAAAATTATGAAATTGAAGGACATTTCAATTTCTCATTGATGGGGGCCATTCCATATGTTTTTTCAAAAATTGACAATTTTCAATTGAAGCGTATGCGCCAAATTTTTGAAATTTGTTTGCATTTGTTTCTTGAAATTGCATTTGTTTTCTTCGTCGCCTTATTATTTAATCCTTATTATAATTTTTATACAGAAATGCGTTCTTTTTAAAGAAATCAATTAAAATAGTTGTACTTGTCATATCTCATGACGCCATTTTTTAATTTTAGTTTGTTTGTTTGTGATTTTACCAAAGAACTTCTAATATTCTAATATTTTACTCTATGATCAATTGATAATTGATTAATTTTAACAATAGCATAGAGTAAAATTGAAATGTCCTTCAATTTCATAATTTTCATTGACGATGTACGTATGTGGAATGGGCGCCTAAAGGGTTCGGATGTATCCGATGGAAATATGACTTCAGATTACCCACGACCCAGTAGTCTTACTTCTGTTTCATCAAACGGTAGAAAATTGTTGGTTGGTTGAAAAGGTTGTGAACCTTCTGGTGTCAGAGCCGCCAAAATACCTTTACTTTTAGTGACTACAGCCTCTGATACGGTTACTAAGCATAAGCAAAGCGCATAGCTTTCGGTGCCCTACAGTATTCCTTATGGCCCTTTTATAGCATGCGGGTGCGAGAGCAGGTCAAGTGTGAAATAAGCATAAGGAAAGCTTGCAGTTTGTTTATTTCAGCAGCCCTATTATGGCGATTTTGGATTAACCTAATACCGGGGTTTATGCAATTGTTTTAAACAAAAGAGTGCAACATGCGCGGGAAAGTCAAATTGATAAATTAATCTTCGTTATATATATTTTTTGAGTTTTCAATTTTTTCTCCCTTAGATGTTGACTCATGAATTAAAATTGTTATTATATTTCAAAATTTTACATGTACATTTTAATGTTTATTATTATTTCCTTCAATTATAAGTCAATGCAACCATTTTCTTGTTTTCCAATAATTTATTAATTTGAATTTCCGGCGCATATTTTAGCACCGTCACGTGACACCTTACTAACACGGAATGACAAGCTTATCCTACGTTTGACCCGCTCATCATGGCGATTGGTATTAACTTACTTCTGGGATTAGAACTGTAAACAAACAAATTTTGAAGAGCACTTTCCATTATAAAATTATCTTGCTTACATTTTTAATACCAGGGTATTATGTAAACCCCGGTATTATAATAGCCATGATCAGCCTGCAGCACCCGCACCCGCTTGATATAAAACTTCTGTAGCGTAGAGGAAAGCCGGTCTTAGTGGGAAAACCGAGATTAGAGAATCAAGATAAAAATCTAGACTTGGCGGTATTTGTACCCACGATCTATGTCTTGCATCGTGTTAATAATCATAATAATAATAATGATGAAGTCTTTATTGGAAACAAAATGTAGATACAGCGAGATTAGGGCCTATGGCCCTCTCTTACACCTAACTGTACATATCAGCGATATAAATAATGAGATTACTCGTGACTTCGTGGTATTTCATTTTAATAAACAAAAAATAACAAAAACTTAGAGTTTTAGAAAAACTTGTTATAACAACCCGAATTAGTAAAACCCAAATAATCGTTAAGAAATTAACTTTGTCTAAGAAACCCACTTTTTATACTAACACAAGTGGGTTTCTTAGACAAAGTTAATTTCTTAACGATTATTTGGGTTTTACTAATTCGGGTTGTTATAACAAGTTTTTCTAAAACTCTAAGTTTTTGTTATTTTTTGTTTATATCAGCGATAGTTTAAATGAAACATTTGTAAATAATAAACTACATTCATACCGAATATCAATCATACCTTCTATTCAAGATAACAGTTATAGTAATTTAAATTAGCTGCCATCCACGTTCATTTTCTCACACATTCACACACAGCCTTGCCTTGATCAACGTGTTACCACTACTTCATAAGCCCACCCAGCCCCTAGTTCTCTTGATCCTCTTCGACAAGATTTGTATTGTTAGACTGGCCCCGGCAAGGCATATACTGTATATAGATCATGGGTTCGAATCCCGCAAAGTCCAGATTTTTCTTGATTCTATAATGTCGGGTGTAACGAGGATTGCCTACGTAAATTTAATGATTGTATTAAATACCATGTGATACTCAAATAAAAATAGATACTTTATGGAAAGGCTGGTTTCAAAGCGCCGATCTGCTGCCCTAGGAGATAGGCATTTTGAACCCCGATTTTGGCGACCCTGCCACCAAAATATTGTTAAGAAGAAGCTAACAGTAGATGTTGGCTACCCGTGGATCATCAGAAAATGTTTATACATATATATTTTTACATACATGCTGTAAGTTATAAACATTTGGTTTATGCAAGCTGTAGAGGATTATTTCATACGTAATACCATGAGGAATTTTTAATTTTGATGTCTTGATTAAACTAGAAATTTACCGAATAAAGAAATTCATGGAAAAATTACAACACCAAAAATTAAAAATAACTAATAATATAGTGTATCAAATAACCCTCTACTACTTGGATAAGTCAAATCTTCATAAGGCGCCCATTCCATTGACCGGCTAGGGCTATTTCCAAAAACGGTGACGTGGTAGCAGACATTCAAGACTTAGGTAGCGTTTCCACCGACCTCGCATTGCAGATTGCAAATGACATTGACGGAAATGTTTGTTTTTCTTTTTATAGAAATCTATTAAAATGTTTGTAATTAACATATCCCATGAAGCCATTTTTTAATTTTAGTTTGTTTGTTTGTGATTTTACTGTATGATCATTGATCAATTTTAACTATGGCATAGAGGAAAATAAACATTTCCGTCAATTCTGCAATGCGAGGTCGGTGGAAACGCCACCTAAGTCTTGAATGTCTGCTACCACGTCACCGTTTTTGGAAATAGCCCTAGCCGGTCAATGGAATGGGCACCCAACAAACGTATTAAATTAAATAAAAAATAGAAGCTAACTGATTTTGGTGTGATCCAGGGGTGGCCAATATTTAATAATCTGAGGTGTTTGCACTTTGCTTACCGATTTCACCCGATAATAATAATTCTATAGGAGTTGTAATTATTGTGTTTTTGATAACATTACCTATCATTACAAAGAAATGCTCTGAGAAATAACGTTTGAGGTACATCTTTTCAAAATTGAACGTAATAATTTAACTAGACTATACTCCACTAAACCCTTGCTTGAGACAGTTTCGTTAGAAGCCAGGGGTGGCCAAAAATATTGCTTTCTCTCATTAGTCGCGAAATGTAAGAAGAATGCTCCGCTGTTTACTAAATGATGAAAGCAGCGAGAATTTAAGTTTTCACGTAACTCTTTCTAAGATGAACCCACTAGCCTAATTTTGTTTATCGGCCAGAGTGACATTATACGTGTACAAACTATAAACTACCCTAACACCAGAATCAGCATGGAGTTATTGATGTTTAACATATGGACTCTTATCCCTATGTATAATGACTGTGGCAATATCTAATCAGATTGGGACGGAGTAAGGTAACTGGATCTGACACGGGTTCGGTATATTTTGGCCACCCCTTGGATGGGGTGTGGATTCTTACCGTGGTAGTTATCAAGCAAGGCTTTAGTTGAGTATAGTTGAATATGAAAGGGGTACTTACATATCCCATGGAATAGTGGGCAAACTCAGCATAATGTTGAATTTGAAATATTACTATAATTTATAAAAAGCATTTCAATTATTGCTTTTAATTTAAAATTTAAAATTGTAACAGAATTTACGTAATTATCCCGCCAACGGCCTTACCATGTTGAATCCATTAGAGCAGAGAATGTTTCAAACGGCGGCAAACTTGGTAGTGTGCACATGGTGGGACATGATAATGCGCTGAGACTATACCAGTCAGTCTACGTGCGTGTCGAGTCCTGGTCACCTCCGATTCAATCGTGTGACTTTACCATGTTCACCAAGTGGTTCGGAATCCGCTATAATCAGGAGGTCCATCCTGTCAATCAACTCCCCTTTCCCCAAGGTGAAAGAGTCTGCCCTTAGGGTGCCTCAAGTTAACGAACAGACTCACTCCCCCCGCCAGGCTGACTGAAAGCAGAAATGCTGAAAGAAGGCGTTAGAAACAAACAAACATCATTATCCCTCCTAATTGAATTGAGAAGCTCACAGCGTTACTTCGTAGAGTGTTTCAAATACCACTAATGTATTTTTTTATTTTAAATTTTATTTATTGTCTACTTAATGTCCAAACTGTATTGTAAAAATGTTCCATAACTCTTTTGGTATAAAAACTAGTTCATAAACCTTTGTAGATTTTTGGAAGATTTAATAACGTTCCAAATTCAAATGGCAGCAGCATAAAATTTAATAACAAAGGCTTTCACGGCCGGAGCCAGATGAGAAAGCAGTAGAATTCGGGCTGATGAGCCGTGTTCGATTTAAAAACGTAGTTCCAATCAATTGCAGCTCCGGCTCGGAGATTTCACCTTAGAAGACAACGTAGTATCACTGAGGATGTAGACGATACGTATGGAAGTTAGGTGGTCACATGCTTGTACTTGTGCGAGTCTCTACGAGCCATGCCATCGGAGACGTGTTGTAATTCAGCAAAAGTATTAATTTACTCGTTGACGCGACTGAACAGATCAATCGGTAACATTCATTAAATTGTTTCATGTTTCAAAAAAAAAGCATCGACTACGGCCCATCATTCCGGATTCTATTGCACCATCACCATAAAGTTGGCTTACTTTACTCTGCATTTGGAACTTTTTTTATGTCATGGAAAAGTGAAAAGCCTACGAAAGTTTTTAAACCTACGTTTAAATAAAATGGAGCTTTATTTTTATTCTATCTACATATTTGTCTATTTTCGTCACTAAAACGCTTCTACACAATTTGCGGCTCATAATAGGCTAAACAGTCAGGAATAGTGCAGTCGGTGGAGAATTAGACTTTGAAACGGACTGGGCTGGGACCACCCAACCCCCATTGGTAAATTTGCGGCTGTAGGGCATGTTCTGTCTGTTGCTGCTGAACCTCTGAGATCTTATAATAACAATAATAATAATAATGACAATTCTTTATTTCCAACAAATACAATAATTAGACAGAAATACAATTAGGGCTCCCATGCCTTCATAGAGGCGTGCGGGATACACCCTACAGAGTTAGAAGTCTTCGCAGTTCCACTGAAGATGTGGACGAAACGTTAGGAAGTACGCGTTCAGAACGGGTACGGACTATCATCCGGGATTCTTCTGCTTTGTTTTGTCTAATTTCTCCTACTCCCCTTTATGGAAAATCAATTTTATTTAGTCCTTACTGCAGCCTTCGGCCTATTGAAACCCGATTTGTCTCCTATTGCCTGTCGGATTTTTATTAATGGCCAGTTGATATAAAAGAGTTTATGAACGCTACTGCCACATCGGGGTTAACAACTCGTTGGGACTCAATCCTCCTACAGCCGCTGGACCATTCTGTTGGTTTACATTTTTTATTTATCTTAATACTTAAGTTATAATAATTTGGTCAATTTAGACTGTCTCATAAATTATTATGGCCTTCGATGGCATAGTGGTAGCTTGTTCGTACTTGTGCGAGTCTGCACCATGCGATCGGAAACCTGTCGTAACTCAACACAGGTATTACCTACAGAGGCGATTGAAGAAGTTATTCGGATACATTCATTGAATTTTTTGTATGTGAATAATTCTTTTAAAATAAATCCCTTTCGGCTTTGGCCGATCAGGAGGAGTTTCCTGGCCGCCCAGTAATATGACTAAGTCTTCGTCTGTAAAATCAAAACTCTACTGCTACCCAAATGCGTAAAACCCCACTATTTAACAGGCGTTTGCTTGACCAAGTGCGGGAACGAGTCTCATACATAGTATAGTACGGTATTATAAGGATTTTTTGCTTTCCAATTTAGCCTGTACGTAGTATAAGAAAAGGTTTGTGATTGTCGATATTTTCGATTCCGAGATTTCAACGGATTTACACGTTTTGAGGTCCCAGGAACCCAAAAAAGTGTTTTTTACGAAATGTCTGTCTGTTTGTCGCTCTTTCTGTATGTATGTCTGTCTGTCTGTCTGTTCATCGATTTCCGGACAAACTACTCAGTGGATTTGGGTGAAATTTGGCATGTATGTTCACAAAAATCATACCTCGGGACCATTTATTTTTATTTTTGGCTAACTCAATTTGGAGGGGTTTTATTCTCAAAAAACTCTAAAAAACGTCTAAAAAAATTATTTCTCAAAAACGGCACCAACGATTTCTCTTAAATTCACATATATTCTAGTGTTATTAATGTTGATAAAATGCGGGGGGTCGCTTACCCCTTGATAGTTTGCTTCTGGGGGTAAAAAATAAAAATAACTTAATTTTAATGAAAAATGACTAAAAAATACTTTTTCTGCGAAACCTTTCTATCGATGATTTCTACCTTCAGGCATGTTTTAGGTGTTAAATTGAGAAAAACTATTTGGTTTTTTGATTTTTTTTTTTTTTTTTTAAATGATAGCAAATTCACGCTCAAATGCATTGCGTGCCCTGCCATTATTGCTGTGTGGTAATGTCTGACCTATCTAGAATTTACGTTACCTCCAGTGACGTCATGATATCCGAAATTGAACCATAGGAAAATTATTTACCATTAAATTAATCATTTTCTCTCCCTACTAATTGATAAATTGGAAAGCATGTTCGAGTACCCTGGGACCGGTTCTTTTAGCTTTGGGGTGGGGATATTTCAGTTTATCTGTTATTTTACCGAACTGTCAAATTCATGAAAGAAATGTGGCAACATAAATAAAAAAGCGCCAACGGCCTTACCATGTTGAATCAATGAGAACAGAGCATGTTTCAAACTGCGGCAGACTTGGTAGGGTGCACAGCGTTGGCAGGGGAACATGGTGGGACATGACTACGCGCAGAGTCTACGTGCGTGTCGAGTCCTGGTCACCTCCGATTTAATCGTGTGCCTTTACTATGTTCCCCAAGTGGTTCGGAATCCACTATAATCAGGAGGTCCACCCTGTCAGTCAACTACCCTTTCCCCCGAGGTGAAAGAGTGTGCCCTAAGGGAACCTCAAGTCAACAAACAGACTCACTCCCCCCGCCAGGCTGACAGGGTTGCTTAAAGCAGAAATGCTGAAAGCAGGCGTTGGAAACAACGACAACAACAACAACAACATAAATAAAAAATATCTTATAATGTGGCGTATGAAATATTTCTGTGCTACTTGACAAAATCTAATAGCTTAAGTATTAAATTAAATAAAAAATATAGACTAACCGATTTTGAACAGAGTTGACTAAGACATGCTCTGCAAGTTTTACACGATCAAAAGCCATCTTACAAAATATGATAAATTAGAGCATGTATGCAAAAGGTGATTTGTCACAGAAAAATATATATATACATATGTATGTATGTATTTTCAAAGAATATTACGGTAATTAAAATATTGCATCCCATAATGTAGAAGCATTTAGATTTTACATGTTTTTTGTGTTTCCTGCATTTACAGTCAGGACATGTAGAGTAGTGGAACGGACTCTGACTTTCACCCGAAAGGTTGTTGGTTCGAGTCCTACACTAGTTACATTTTCTGGCTATGCTTCGGAGGGCATGTAAAGCAGGCGGTCCCGGGCTCTCCTAGTTGAGTGGAAGAGAGAGCTTTATAGCCTTAGGTTGGCTTAGTAATAGAACGAAAAAAAAGTTTCAAGTGACTAATCGCCTTTTGCCTGCTCAAATACGAAAGCTCGATTATCATTTGTAAGATGAGTGTCGTTCACTTAGCACTTACACAGTATGCCTCAGTGAACTTACCGTGATTTTTCTGCTGTGGCCCATGGCTCCAGTCAGCGTAGTTAACCTATCTATATGTGAGCACTGAACAAGTTATATTTTGTTTTTGTCACTAGAAAAATCACTATGTATAAATGGGCTCTCAATGGACAACTTTCCTGTAAAAATCAAACAGGGTGGTCCTCTGTTTCGCTGTAATTAGGCGGGGTTTCCACATACGTCAATCGTCAATGAAAAATGTTAAAATGACGTTTTAGCAGACATCAAAGACATACTAAAAATTCTGCTACCACGTCAATTTACGTCATTTTTACGTCATTTTCACATTTTTCATTGACGATTGACGTATGTGGAAACCCCGCCTTAGCGCGGCGCATCCCCATAATTATCTCGAGGAGAAAAGTGCAGTCCACACAACGGGGTTGCCACTAAAAATTGAAATTTACCTCCCTCCATAAGTTACAAGTGGGAATGTTCCGCACCAAATGAGGTGGAGGCAACCATGTTTGATTTTGCATAGGAAAGTAGTCTATTGGTCCTTTAAGCTAACGGACGATTCTGCGCATTTAACCTCTAATCTTGTTTTAAATAAACCAGAATGCTCAATGCAGAATAAAACTATTCGGTAGATATTCTTACTGTAGTTCTTGTGCAGTAATGTTTTAAGTCAATTTAAGTATGGAATCGGTATTTCTACATATTCTATGAGATGTTATATTGATAGGTTTTATTCGGATCGAACTGGTAGTAGTGTACTTTTTGCATAAGTGATATTCATGTCTGCTGTAAAAATTAAAAGAGAAGTAGCTTTTATTTAGTCAGTATTTATTTTTAAAGCAGAGGTACCTAGCTGAATGTCCTCGATGTCAACCTACACTGGCTGCGAGCGATAATGGACAAGCAGAGACTAGCTTACCATCGTCGCAATAAAACAGGCGAAAGCATGACTTAACCAAGTACAGATACGAGTCAAGTTAAAAGGATAGATTTCAATCAGACGAATCCATCGGCGCCAAAAACTCAATTTCTGACATTGTTTACATCGATAGGCCTACCACTCATATCAAGGCAGTGCCCAGGTTTTGATTTCAGGGGAGGTCCAAATTTTTTTAAACGTAATTTATTAATGAAAATCCATTCTATTCAGTGTTGAAAATTCCTTCAAACAATACAGGTTTACATAAAAAAATATTTCGGGGGGGGGGGGGGCATGACTCATATGATGTACAGTGAACATGTTATACGTAGAAGGCATTTATTTTTTTCTATTGATTTATTAAAATATCACACAAGACACTCTTGCGTTTCAAATTTTGAACCACTATGACGACTATGAACTTTTACCTAAGTACCGGTATCACATTATTTTCACTTTCAATGGACGCCATCTTGAAATCTTTGACTTGTCCTAAACAGTTTTGATAACAATTATCGTAGACAGTGATAAGGGCTTTCAGTCATATTTTATTTCACTCGCCTGCAACCAAATATTAACTGAGACATGAATTTTATAAGGTTTCAATCGGCCACCATCATGGAAAAAACGGCCGATCCAGCTGGTTAACGAACTCGATCGAGACATTTTGTGTGATCAGGTTTCATCAAAATCGGATAATATGTACGGAAGTTAGAGTGTTTCCTAAAATCGATATATACATACATACATCCTTGTCACTTGTGAGAGTTTCCTTGGTGACTTCGTGGAACTTAATTGGAGAACATCACGAGTAGAGGAAGAAGAACGCAATGATCCACAGTAAAATACTTTAATAGTGCCCGTTTTCGGATAAAATCCATCATCAGACTAACAACACATGAATTTTATCCGAAACCGTTCACTATTAAAGTTATTTTACTGTGGATCATTGCGTTCTTCTTCCTCTACTCATGATATACATACATACACCAATACATATACAGTATATATATAACATTTTGAATGGAGGGTGGTTTTAGGCTCAGGGGGTCATGAAATGAAAAGTTGTGAAGAAATTTTCCGGAAGTCAAACATTGGACGCCATCTCAATAGGTAGATGAATCTCCCTAAAAAAATTAAAAAGTTCAAAGCAAGAAAAAACATATTAGTTAAGGATAAGAAAGTAGGTTATTTTCATTTTCATAAAATATTTTTAAATTAAAAATTAGTGGTTTTGTTAGTGAACACACCCTCCCCCCCCCCCTCCACTATATACATACAATAATTATTAATGTCCGTAACAAGGCCAGTGTCTAATATCCCCACAAAGCCAAATCCGCCCCTGGCTGTTGGTAAGTTAGGCTGCGTTTCAAATCACTAAACTGCAGATTCATCAATATTCATCACTGCGTAGTTAAGAGGACGGTTTGCGTGTGGGTGGCTGTTGATCAAGGTCAAGTTCAAGGTCAAGTTCAAACTCTGCCGATCGATGAACCTTTCAAGCAGGCGCCCTGCACTGGACATCTAATCCAGCTGTTGCAATTTACGGCGCAAATTCATGTCACAGTCGGACTGGGAGCTCCATGACCTACCCTTGACCGTTGTGGCGGTAGCGTGACTTCTTTTAGTGACAGATAGCAAAACTGGCCCCTGAAGCATTTTTCCCAAATTCATGAAGGTAAGTACCGGTATTACTAGTTTTTATGACTTCGACTGATTATGCAAATTAGACAGATAGATAGAAAAACTGTGTATTTCTCAACCAAAAATAGGTGGACATACAATTACAAGCTGTGCCCCCTCAAACCGAAGTGTGGGAGGGTGGCACATCAAACCTAATATAAGTAAATATTAACAAATTCTATGTAACATGGAAAAACATTAAAAAGCGGACTATTGTCCTTGTTATGCAAAACAATGGCAAGGTACTCAGTGCCGGGTTTGGCTATGGGGCACTGTGGGCCCGGGCCCCAGGGCCCCCACAAAAATGGGGCCCCCACAAAACGAAAAAATACAAATAAAAAATTGAAAAAATTAAAAAAAATCAAAACAGATAACTTTTTAAATTTTCGCGGGAAATTCGAACGCATCGTGGCATTAATGACTCATTTTTGATAAAAATTTAACAAAAAATGAAGTATGTCCACTCCTGCTCTGAAACCACGATTGTTTTGCTTCATTAAATACAAATTGAAAATTTGAAATCAAATTTCTAAATTGAAACTACTTTTATCAGCACTTTCTGGTTGGTATATTGTTAAGGTAAGTAGCATAAGTTAATTCTTATATTAGAGGCGGAAGTACCTAATAGTTGTTCTTTATAAGATAAGGTCCTTATTTTTCGTATTCTGCGCCCATTTACCACAATTCACAGAACGCATCAAAACTTTGTAAGCCTATTAATTTTAATACGAAATGTGCCCAGCCACGTGGTCGCCACAAAATCGAGCACGTTATAAATATAAAATTCATTGGTCTAAAATGTTATATGTCATAAAATGTTATATTATAAGACGCATGATTCGGAATTTTGAGATGTTTTATACAAAAGGGGATAAAAAATAAAATGTATTCGATTTTGTGGTGACCACGTGGCTGCACATTTCATCTTAAGTAGGGCAATAGGAACAAGTGGACTAGATAATTAGGCTCTGGCTAGTGAGTTCTGAAAAAACTAATTTATTACAATTTTTATTTTTGATTCCGTAGTGAAATAATGGATCGTCACAAGGGAAAACGCGAATATGCAAGCGGCAGTGAAAAGCGGAAAATCGCAGCAGATAAAGAAAACAAAATTCAAGATGTTTTATCTAAAACGCGCCGTATAACGGATTTTGTAACAAAAATAGAGACGGGTCCATCTACTCCTAGTTCTACTTCTAATTTTGTTGAAATGATGAGTGGTGATTCTGATTTTCCTGCATCTTCTCAAGTTATTGCTAGCCCTACCCAAGAGGTAAGAGTTTGACTTTAATTACTTAATTAAGGTGACCGCAATCAAAAATTACCGACCCCACTCACCCCAGTAATTCTTATGGAATTAAAAATGGGGGACTCCTGTTAATTTACTGTATGAATTAAACCTACCTAAACTTGAGTCGGCCATGCCGAAAGGATTGTTTACAAAATTAATTACAACTGTAATTGTTTTACTTGTAGGCAGTAATTGATAACAATGACGAATCCGAAAATACTGCTGATGATGGATTTTGCAAAGAAAATGACGTGGGATTGTGGCCAGCAGTTCTTAGTCAACAACACATCGACTATTGGATCAAGAAAGGAAATTTGGAAACTCAGCATTGTAATGAAGATATTTTGAAAGAAAAAAGCTTGGGACAAGTAGATGCAGTGAAAAGAAGAAAATGCCATGCAAGTTTATTCCTTCGTCAAACTCAGGCAGGCAAGTCTATAAGCCGCTCTTGGTTATGTTTTTCACCTAGTACGGGGAAGCTATACTGCTTTTATTGTAAATTGCTCTGCAAATCAGCAAATCAGTTTTCAACTGAAGGGTTTGCTGACTGGAAGCATGCGTCTGAGCGTTTGAAAAGACATGAAACTACCGTAACGCATTTGCAAATAGTTTGCCAATTTAAGCATCTCTCAAACGAGGCAATGCGTATTGATCGTGAGTTGGCCACACAAGTGAAGGAGAGCATTGCTTATTGGCGAAACGTTCTAAACAGATTGATTTCCGTCATAATATTTCTTTCTGGACGAGGACTTGCCTTTCGAGGGGACAACGAAATTTTGGGATCAACCAAAAATGGCAATTATTTGGGAGTCCTTGAGCTAATTGCACAATATGATCCGTTTTTAGTAGGCCACTTAGAGAAGCATGGAAATCGTGGCAGTGGTAGTGGCGGCGTTAACTACCTATCTGCCCACATTTGCGAAGAATTAATTGCGCTGATGTCCACCAAAGTTAGCGATGAAATAATTAAACGCTTAAAAGCCTGCAAATATTATTCGGTTTCGGTAGATTCAACAACTGACGAAGGCCATATAGATCAAATGACTGTGATTGTCAGGTATCTAGAAGAAAGCACACCAAAGGAAAGATTTCTTAGTTTTATGCCAAACCAAGGCCATAAAGCTAAAGAATTATTTGATGGCCTCAACAAAGTTTTAAAAAAGTTCGGCCTGGATTTGAAAGATATTCGTGGGCAGTCGTATGACAATGCTTCCGCTATGAGTGGAGAATATAGTGGTCTACGCACTTTGGTGCTAAATGAGAATCCTTTGGCTTTATGGGTTCCATGTTTCAATCATTCCCTCAACTTAGTGGGCACAAAAGCGATGGACTCCTGCTCCCAATCGAAATTATTTTTTAGCTTTCTTGAGCAAATTTATGTATTTTTTACAAGTTCCACAGCTCGGTTCAACGTCCTTTCAAATGTTCTAAAAAGTGCTGCGAAGAAGTATGGCCACAACATACCAGTGCCCAAAAGAATCAGTTTAACCCGGTGGTCCTCAAGAGCGGAAGCTACTAATAGCCTAGTTTTGGGCTATAACGAAATACGAGAAGTCCTTAAAGATCTCTCCGAAGAAGATGTCCAAGCAAGTGGACTCTATTTGCAAATTACCACGTTGGAGATAGCAATTTACGCTGTTCTTTGGAACGATATACTGGCAAGGGTGAATGCAGTAAACATCAATCTCCAGAATCCAAGAATCGACATTAATACTTCGATCAGTGTGATGGAGTCCCTTAAGATCTTCATTGGGGAATTTAGGGATTCTTTCCAAGAATATGAGAAAAAGGGTGTTGAATTGTGTGGGCACAATTCTTATAAATCGGAAACTTTGCGGAAGCGGATCCGAAATGTGAGGCTAAATCCTTTGGATTATGGGAAAACTGAGGAAGCTGAATTCAGTCATAGCGAGAAATTCCGAATCGAAAGTTTCATTCCCATAATTGACCAGTTTATGCAATCATTGGATCGGAGAATTTCAGCATATGAAGACATAAATAGGAAATTTGGATTTTTACAATATTTAGAAAAAATAAGCCCTGATGATTTGAAAACTAGGGCAGAGAACCTGGTGAGTTGTTACACAGGTGACTTGGACGGTAACTTGTACTTCGAGCTAGTACAGTTTCGTGAGTTTGTGAAATTATTTGTGATAGATGATGCACAAAAAAACAATATAATCGAAGAAAAACGTATCAGTTTTGAACGGTTCATGTACAATTTGATTTTAGAAAGAGGAGTAGCTGATAGCTTTCCCAATGTAGAAGTACTTTTGAAGATGTACTTAGTTATAATGAGTGGCAACATAAGCAGCGAGCGATCTTTTTCCGTACTAAAACACATAAAAAATCCTCGTCGCACCAGTTCTTCTGAAGCTCGGCTTAGCCATCTTTCAATGCTGAATATAAATCACGACATAGTGGCAGCGTTAAATTATGACGATATAATTGACAGTTTTGCTGTAATAAAGAGTCGAAGAGTGCATCTTTAAATAAATTAAAATTTTGTGTTTATAATTAGGTACCTATTAATTTATTCCTTTTAAAAATACACCGCAGTGTCTACAGCTTTAGTTGAGTAGCCCTTAGGCTTGTATTGTACTATTGACTTGACTTTATATTACTAAGAATCGCTTTTCTTTTTTATAATGATTTTGCAACCTGTGTCACCATTTTATAATTTATTGTGGGATATTCGTCTAAGGGGATTAGAAATTTCTCCCCGAGAAAGGGCCCCCACATAATTCGGGCCCACGGGCCCCCACAAGCCCAAACCCGGCACTGAAGGTACTGGTTACACTTACAAGTTTCAAGTAAATTTTTAAAATTTACACATTCAAAGGAGACTATGGTCCTTGTTACTACATTCATACATAAAATAAAAATAAAAACAAATCTATTCTGTGTTATACTGTTATAGCCTACGTTGCAACCATTAGTGTAATTATAGGGGGTTGGAGGGGGGGGGGGCAGTGGCGGAGCGTGGGATAATTGCGAGTGTAATGCTTGTAAATATTTATTTAAGTTTACAAAAAGAAAACACATCATTTTATATAGGCCTAGCATGTTCTATCTTCTTAAAAAGTAAAAATTTGAAAACGAAACACGCGTATCATTTTATATAAATAATGACTGTGTTCTAATACTAAGCCAACCTAGTGGAGTTAGGGCAAGGCCGTAGCCAGGATTTTTTCGGGGGGGGGGGGGGGGGGGGGTTCAGAATTTTCATTGGATATTACATAGTGGTTTTTATTTTTCCTCTCAAAATCCGATTCTATCTAGTATCAAGCCATTTCATTTGGGGGGGGGGGGGGGGGGGGTTGAATCCCCCTTGGCTACGGTCTTGAGTTAGGACCACCTGCTTTACATGCCCTCCGAAGCATGGCCAGAACATGTAACTAGTGTAGGACTCAAACCAACAACCTTTAGGGTTTTTCTATTGTAAACCTGTATGGTTTGACGAATTTATCCATTAATTCATTAATAAATTACGTATTTTTTTTTACCCCCCCCCCCCCTCCCCGATATCAAAACCTGGGCACGGCCTTGAGCCCAGCTAAACAACTATCTTTTTTTTAATAATATAATTCAAAGACATTCTAATTTTTATTTAAAACGATTCCCCCCTCCCCTCCCTTCCTAATCTCATTTATGTCAGTCCCGTCTTGTCTCATTCTCCCTTAACACCTCCTTGGACAGGCTTTACAATTTAAATAAATCGAACATAAAGGTAATGCTTTATTCAATATCTCTTTATTCAGTAAATCGATCGGTTATAACGAGAAGGTTACCTCTTCAATTCCAAAGTTATACCTAGTCTAGTGTCAGTGTTATATACCAGTCATACTGAGTCAGGCCATGTAGAGTAGTGGAACGGACTCCAACTTGCACCCGAAAGGTTGTTGGTTCCAGTCCCACACTTGCTATATTTTCTGGCCATGCTTCGGAGGGCATGTAGAGCAGGTGGTCCCGGGCTTTCATAGTTGAGTGTATAAGAGAGGGCTAAATCCGCTAGGTTGGCTTATTAATAGAACAAAAAAAGTCTATATTTATTTATTTAATTATACCATATAATACTGCAATATATAGTATACGTTACAGTGCTATATTTCGATTGTTTCTCTTACAGGAAGATGTCTTTACCAGACGATTTGCTCCTTGAAATATTCAAGCATTTGAGTGTGAAAGATCGAAAAACATGCAGGTTGGTCTCGAAGCAGTGGCTAAATCTCATATCCACGCGTGGTATTGTCAAGGACATAGTTCTGAAGGTTGACTACCATAAACTTGACAGGTATCTGTCCACTAACTTCAACAATATCGAAAAAGTTAGGATCTGCTCGTACCTTGATGATAGCCAAGAGGACGATCCGCGGAAAGAAGCTGCTAAACGATTTTTCTTTCTACAGCACAAAGCAAATGTAAAGTACGTGCATTTCATTTTTCACAAGTATTGGCAAAATGCATTAATTGATATTGTTCAGTACTGGCAAAATGTGGAACATTTAGCAATTTGCCAAAGGGACGCCAACTTGGAAATATATGAAATCCCACATAGCAGCGATTGCCCTGACAACTGCACTTCTCAAATTTCACTTAAAGCAAATAACATCCGCAAAGTCGATGCACACTTCGTAGCATGTGAACATCTCTGCCGATGTATAGATAACTCATTTTCTAATATCACATCAATAAGCAGAACCTTGTCTTGGCAAGACGTGGAGAGACGACGAATTTTAAGATGTATCAGAAGACAGCGTGTCGTAATTGCTGAAGTTGATTTTATTAAAAGGGGCGAAAGCGAAACGTTTGATATTGATCATGATTTATGTTCGCAAGTTGCTACATATTCAATTTCTTACTTGCCCGAAAAACATTTTATAAGATTGAATAAATTCCCTTATTTTGCCCTTTTTGATTTCAAAAAATTTGTCAATTTGAAATGAAGTGCGTCTATGTCCTATAGGCGCGCTTTAGCCCCTAGCCCGTAGGGCTACCCTTCCAGCTAGAAGTCCAGTGCCGGATTAACCCATGGGCAATTGGGGCACCAGGCCCCACAAACGAGATTTTTTTTTAATGATAAAAATAAAAATAAATTAAAAGTTGAAAACAATTTCCAAACAAAGTTTTGAAATTGGCGGGAAATTACACGTTTTTTTGCTGCAATGTTGCTGGTAGAGAATGCACCCACATCCCACGGCCCCCCGCCCCCACATATCTTGTGCCCACGGCCCCCACGTGGATTAATCCGGCATTGGCGGTAACCTATTGCTTTCCAATTTATACGTAGTATAAGGAAAGCTTTGTGATGGTCGCAATTTTCGATTCCGAGATTTCAACGGATTTACACGTTTTGAGGTCCCAGAAACCAAAAAAAGTGGTTTTTATGAAATGACTGTCTGTCGCTCTGTCTGTCTGTCTGTCTGTCTGTCTGTCTGTCTGTCTGTTCATCGATTTCCGGGCAAAGGACTCAGTCGATTTTGATGAAATTTGGCATGTAGGTTTACAAAAATCATACCTCGGGAAATTTTTATTTATTTTGGGCCAACTCAATTTGGGGGGTTTTTATTCTCAAAAAACTCCAAAAAAGCGTCTAAAAAATTATTTCTCCAAAACGGCTCCAACGATTTCTTTTAAATTCACATAGGCTATGTTGTAGTCGTTATTAACATTGACAAAATGCGGGGGTTCGCTTGCCCCTTGATAGTTTGCTTCTGGGGGTAAAAAAATAAAGATAACTAAATTTTAATGAAAAATGAGTAAAAAATAATGTTTCTGCGGAACCTTTCTATCGATGATTTCTACCTTCAGGTATGTTTTAGGTGTTCAATAGGGTAACAAAAACGGACAGGTTGCATTCCCGAAAAAATATTTGCTTCTGTGCAAAAAATTATTTTTTGAGAAATTATGATTTTTGCTTCAATACATTACGTGCCATGGGTGTGTCATTGTTACTACTGTTACAATGTATTGGTCTGTTCGTTCCAGAATATGCAATTAAGTTTTAAGGGTTTTTTTACTATATTGAGGTGGACCCCCCCCCCCCCTCTCGAGGGATCTGAAAATTAACGATAGGGAAATTATTTCCTATGAAATTACACATGTCTGTATCTACTAATTTATAAATTGGAAAGCATCATGTTCGAGTGAACTCTTCTTTCTTTCTTTCTTTCTTTTTGTTACGTTAACGCATACAGTAGGGAATATACGGGTATGCTTACTCCGCCATACCGATGAGAAATGGACCTGCCCTGTAAGCCTAAGGCAAGGGCGGATTTTAGGGGGGGGGTCAGAGGGTCCGGACCCCCCCCCCAAATAAATTAACTTACACTAGATAACAAGGGGCTTATAGTGGGAATTAAAACTTATTATGTTTTTTAATGTTATAATCCTCTGAACCTGCCTGCTGTCCCCCCCCCCCCCGCTAAATTGAAGGCAAAATCCGCCCTTGGCCTAAGGCTTGAAACAAAAATATTATCATTTCGAATTCATGGTTGGAGTTAATAATAATATGATTGGGTATTTTGTCAACATTTTGCAATTAGAAGTGATAAAAGGATCACAAATGTTAGGTGCTTCATGGGTAGGTACCATTTTTCTCTTGAAATAAGTTTTTCCAAAGATATAAAATAGAATGGATGGCGCCAAACAACCTACATGAGGTCGTTATTGTAGCCATGTTTCTGCTCTTTTGCAACAAGTGTTGCACAGGAAATGGCTAAAACGCCGTTACCACTACCAGTAAACCAAGAGAGCTCGAGAGAAGTATATACAGTAGAATCCGTTTATTATGACTCCGCCTATATTGACCAACCGCCTATTAAGACGTAAGGTAGACCCGAGGGATATGACGCACATTTTGCAATTTTGAAATTGCTCAAATGCTAATACCTCTGCTTTTACTATCTGTTTTCCTATTGCTACCTCTTTCTTTTGGCGATCATATACTATAATTATAAGCATTTTGTGAAGAATCTTACTAGTATTACCAATTTTTTTCTAAAAGCCTACTTTTGCGTCATATCCCAAACCTGGTTGGGGATATGACGCATGTATGTAGAGGGATATTGCTTATGGAAATTAACATGTAATTTCGCAAAAAATAAAAAACATCGTAATTATTCAAGAAATGTAATGAAATTATCAAATTAAACGACTGTAATCGATTTTGGGAATTGCTCCTTGAATGTATGGTATCCCCGACGTACCGTAGGAGCCAGCATTACTTTCTTGACTTCCTGAATGGTAATAGTTGCTTCGTCTTTCGCTACAGGGAAAACAAATTGGTTAGTTTTCCCTCTTTTTAAAAAATTCACCATAATGTCTGTACTGTTAAACTTATTCGTCACTAGCCCAACGTAGTATAGTGGCTTCGTTTTTCCCTTGAATTCAACTAAAATGAAGTCATCAACGCTAACGCTAGTTATTACGCTGTCGAAGAAATCGTCTTCACTAATTTCACATTCGTCTGAGGACTCAGCTGCAGGATCCCACTCACCACCGGAGGAATCTGGTAATTCATCTTCAAAATTAAGCTTCAGCTTTTTCTTGGCTGGCTTACGAAGTATTTTTACCTTTGGCTGCATTTTCTTCTTTTCTTTCTCTGCTTTTGCATTTCTTTTGTCTGTTTTTTCCTTTATCATTTCAGGGGTAGTGAGAACATGGGCATGCTGTTTTTTCTTACTTGAGTCTACACTAAGAAGCGGCACAGGGCAAACTTTATCGAGGATTTTCGAAGGAGTTATCACACTGGTGCTGGTGGAAGGAACGGCATCTTTGAGTAATGTTTTCAGGGGCGTGGTTGGTGGGCCTTTCTTTGGAGTTCCGGATGGGTTGGAAGAAGCCTTACTTGCTATTGTATCTTCTTGTAAGTCACTTGCAGGGCTCAAAAACGCATACTCCGGTATGGCAGAGGGTTGAAATGGGAAGATCCCGCAAGCTCGGAAGCCTTTTGCTCCTGTGGTCATTGTCGCAGCCTGAGACCAAGCTCTTTGCAAAAGGCTGCCAAAGTGCCGTCTTTCCAATTTCTTCCCAGGATTCGCTATCCCCCATTCTATACCAGTATTTCGAAAATATGTTTTGAGAGGCTTAAAAAAGGAGCGATCCAGAGGCTGTAGAAAATGGGATGTATGCGAAGGTAGGCACAGAAAATGAACATCATTTTCTAATGCCTTTTCCAGAACTGCAGGAGACTGAGTGTGGGACCCATGGCCATCAAGAATAAGAAGACAAGGTCCCGATGATTTTCTTGGAATGAAATGATTTTCAAGCCAATCTAGAAAGAGGAACTCATTAATATACGCTGACTTTTGATTCATAGCCAAGTGTGTCCCATTAGGCATGTTCTCTTCCCATATTTGCTGTTTGTTTTTGCCCTTGAAAATTATGTAAGGGGGCAGGAATGTTCCCTCAGAATTGCAGCAAGCAACGACGGTAATTGTTTCTCCCCGCTCTACTGATTGCCTATTTTGAACAGATTTACTGCCTTTTTCGGCGATGACGTATTGAGGAGCATTGTTGAGCTGCAGCCCGCTTTCGTCCACGTTATATATATTTGAAGGCTTATCGAAGAGCTTATGCTCGGCCAGAGTTTTTTGTAAGAGGGCAAAATATTCGGCCACTTCCTCCCTGTTCAGTCCTTCCGCCCGAGCGTTCGAGACACCCTGCGCTTTTCGAACTGCGAGATCCGGATGACGTCGAATGAATGCACGCAGCCATCCTATGCCTGCTGTACGAGTTTCTTCACGAAAATGAGTAGTTGACAACGGAATAGCCATTTCTTCGGCCAAATTGTATGCAGTTTGCCGCAGCGAAATTCTTGTTGGGGAGAATCCAGCCTTCTGAAGCCGCTTCAAATGACGCACCAGTTTATTCTCAGCTTCCCAACCTAATACAGGAGGTTGGCCCAACGCTCCCTTCGTAAATTTGTTCTTTTTAATTCTATCCCGCAAAGTCTTTTCCGGAATGGAATGAGCAGCAGCGGCAGCTCTTACGGATGCGCCTTTCTTAAATTCTGCAAAAGCACGTTGGAGGTCCACCTCCGACCACTTCCCTCGTAAGCCTTTTGATTTATAGTTGGGCATTTCTGAAAAACAAAAGAAGATTGAGTTAAAAAATAATACAACTACAGCGGCCGCGAGAATGTGAGGGATATGACGCACGTCATATCACTCACCCTATGCACTGCGTCATATCCCTGAAAACACGGCCATTTCGTAAAAGATTGTTTACAACAAATGAGAAAGTGGTGTTGAGTAAAAAATATAATACTAATTGTGTTTAAATGTCTATTAATAAGTATCAATCATAAAATTAGTCAATAATTCAAAAGAGTGCTTGCAAACAAGCTGTCAAATTAGCACATGTAAACAATAATGGCGTCTTACCTCCGAACAAACAGATTTCGGCGATCCTCCCACTCAAACGGCTCAAGCCAGACTGGTGAAAACTGTCGCATTCTGGTGACAAAAATTCAAACTACACCCTAGCTACCGCCATAGCATCTAGATCAGTGCCGTATCCGTGGTAGAGGAAGCGCGTCATATCCCTAACCGCGTCATATCCCTCGGGTCTACCTTAATTACACAAGGAAGTTTGGTTTTCTTTAAGGCTTTGTATGTATACGCTTTATATGACATCTCCTTATTATGACGTGTTTGTTAATTCCCTTCGATGTCATAATTAATAAACGGATTCTACTGTAGTGAGCCTCTCGCCAAATTGCAATTTGCCTCCACCCTCCATCAAACACACAGACTAGAGCCTTCACGAATATAATGCATGGCTATATTTTGCCTGAGGGCTTGAGAGAAGCAATGAGCCTCTGACCAAATTGCAATTTGCCTCCCCCTCCCCCAAACGCACAGATGGGAACTAGGAATCCGCCCTAATTAGTTGGTTACAGCAGGTTACAGGAGAGGTAGTGGCAGGCTGCGAATAGGCTACATAACAATAAACTATAAAATACGCAAGATAATTAGCTTATAGGTTAACAATAATAATACAATGTTTTTTGCACGAAAAATTGTAAAAATTAAAAAAAATATATTGGTGTTTTTACTGTGGATTACTAGAGCCAAAACCCCGGCACACATCGGTGACCTTAAAATGACGTCACATTTCGTATTAGGTGCTATAAAATTGGTACAAGCGGCTACTCCACTGCGCCACAAATGACGTCACATTTTGCAGTCACACGATCCGCAATTCGCTTATCTATTCACGATCAAACTTAAATTTCCCCCTAATATATGAAACCCCTACTGTATAAAACCCCTACCTACTATATAACGTTATTTAGGAAAATAATAAATGTAAGGGGTATTTTTTTTTTTTTTTTCCTTCGTGGGGCCTACTCATTTGAGTTCCTATAAGCGTCGACCTAGATGGTCTTTTGCTTCCACGTTTGCCGTCTACGCCCATCTTATAACACCAGTCTTTTTGATAAATTCTAGTGTTTTTGTGATGGGATTAGATCGGATGGTTTCCTCTTCAGACCTAGGGTGGCCAAGAGTTTGGTATCGAGTTTGTCCCAGCGCTTCACATCCAAAGAGAATGTGTTCAGCTGTTTCTTCTTCAACTTCACACAGTCTGCATCTACTGTCGTTTTTCACGCCAACCCTATGCATGTGTTTGTTGAAGTGGATGTAAGGGGTATAAAATGTATCTAATGATGCATTAAAATAGGGGTTAAAAAATTGTTAAGTAGCCTATTATTCGCGTAAACCTAACGTATGACACAATGGGTCCGGAACACACGGGCGTTCCACACGCCGGCGTGAGACGCACTGAGGAAAGTATTATGGGAACCAATGGGTTGGTGATTGGTTGGTGCAAAGAAAGGTAATTTCAGAACGCACTTCGGAAAGGTTTTGTGGCGTTGACCAGGGTTGCCGTTTTGCGTGAAAAATCACGAAATGCGTGTATTTTCAGAGCTTGCGTGATGTGCGTGTAAAGTGCGTGTATTTTAGACAAAATTGATTTTATAATTAAATAAAAATATTGAAATTTAAACCAATAAAATAATAAAAAAATTAAAACCCAGGAAAAATGAAAACTTTAAAAAAAAAATGCCGAAAAATGCTGTTTACCTTACCTGATCTAGGACCACAGACCACAAGTGACAAGACCCCAACACAACTCCAAAAATCATATTCCAAATCTACTCAGCCGGCGGGCGGCCATTGTGATTTGCTCATTATTTCATATTTGTCTGCCTCTGCGCCACATGGGCGCAAAATCGAACAAGATAATAAACATGCATATTATAGAACAAAGAAATGCCACGTGTGAGAGGTCTTTCTCTGATTGAAAATTAATAAAAAAAACTACTTATTTACGAACCACAATGTCTCAAAAGAGGTTGAACTCTATTGTTCAAGCGAATAAGGCGACCACTTAAAGCCTTAAAACCCCACGATTTTATAGGAAGTCAATATTTTGGGCCGAATTATTTAAAAAGTAATAACATAATAAAGTGCTCATCTGAAAAATCTAAACATTTTTGGCAAGATGCGTAAAACCCCGTATTTCAGGTCTATTTAACAAACACCTTCTCCCGGGGGAGACCCCTGGACCCCCTCGTTTGGAATTAGCCTATGTTCATCGCCTGTAAACATCGAAACGTTACTCCTATCAAAATGCATGAAACCCCACCATTTCATCATGCTCATCATTCAAGAATTTACTCGTAATTGGATTCATTGCCTTGAAAATCTATAAGCGTTAACCTATCAAAATAAAAACCCTAAAACCCCACTGTTTCAGACCTATTTAAAAAAAATAAAAAATCATCTGGAGGAGACCCCCGATCCCCCTTGTATGTAGTTATATTCATCGTCCGTACAATTGAAACATTAGTCCTATCAAAATGCGTAAAACCCTTACCATTTCAGCCCTATTTTTAAAAAAATTTCTCCCGGGGGAGACCCCCGGCCCCCCTTGCTCGTAATTATATTCATTGTCTGTAAAATCATCAAAACGTAACAACTTAATAAAGTCGTTATCTACAAAATCTAAACATTTTTGACAAGATGCGTAAAACCCCGTATTTCAGGTATTTTACACAAATCTTCACCCGGGGGCGACCCCCAGACTCCCTCGTTCGTATTTAGCCTTTATACATCGCCTGTAAAAATCGAAACATTACTCCTATGAAATTGCGTAAAACCCCATCATTTCAGGCTTATTTTTCAAAAAGTTTGACCCGGGCCCCCCTTGCTTGTATTTATATTCATTACGACCCTTGGGGGCCCCCGTTCACGTCTCCCGAACCCCCGGGCCCCTGTGCGACGGACAGTAATGTCATTAATTTAAATGCTGCGAAAGTCCTTGAGAACGGTTTTCCCCTTATTCTACACTATCATGAAAATGGGGGGGGGGGGGGCGAATTAAACACCGCCACCCTCGAAAAACTATCGTTACGCCACTGGAAGTAAGAAAAATAATTCACACAGATTTTTCAGCCCCACTACAAGCTAAGCATAGAAGTTGTTAGATAAAATTAGCAAAACAAATGACATATTTTTTAGTTACCATATTAAAAAATTTAATATAAATTATGTATTATATGTATATATTATATTAATATGCATATATATTAGCCGATTAGTTGCTTGCGTGATATGTCGTGAATTTTGAACGTCAGTGGCGTGATATTTCATATGACACGTCCGGCAACACTGGCGTTGACGCGTGTTCGGGGCTGGTCAAGGGGGAAACTGATGTATACTTTCTTGCGGTCGGCTTCACGCCAGCTGGCGAAATCGTCGAGAAATGGACAAGAAATCTTCTGCTAGCCCCATGGCTACAATAAAAAAGACGCCGGCAGATCGCGACGTACCGTGTGTACCGGGCCTATTCACGTTTCCCCATATACAGCCGTACAGGTAATCTTCCGGGGGACCTGCGGGCCTATTATGGCGATTATTTTCAATTTTGGATTAAAAATGTAAAGATAATTTTACAATGGAAAGTGCTGTTCAAAATTGTTTTGTTTACATTTTTAACCCCTGGAATAAGCTAATACTATACGGCATAGTATAGGCAGACTGAAATCTTTTAACGGCACTGCGCCATTTTCTGATAGGCCTATATTGGCTTATATAAAGTTTCTGGTCGAAGCTTACTCCTTTACACAGTTCCTAAATCCTGCTGTAATCTGACATAATCTGAAATAGCCTATTTGTATTACTTACTATTTGTATTGTCGTAGCATTAGTAGTAGTAGAAAAATAGCAGTAAGTTAGTTCTAGTATTGTAGTTGTAGGCCACCTTGTTAGAAATCAAGCCGAGGTTCACACAATGGCGAACATATTTATTTATAGTATTTATTTGTCCCCCGAGTTTTTAACTACCGGTACTGAGTATTATCTTAATATAGAAAAGAAAGTCGGATTTGTTACTCCAGTTATAACTCGATATATATAAGCTTAGATCCATTTATAAGTCTTATACTAAACCTGTATTATTACTGTCAAACTGTTCCCCATTCCCTTAAAAATGATATGCGTATATACCATAGCTATAAGTTTAATGTGCTGTAATATACAGGGTTGTATTTCTCCGTAGATTTCTAGTATTAAAAACTGTTCTGTGTTTTCTAATAATTATACATTTACGCTCTACTTCAGCCAAAAAAAAAAAATATATATATATATATAGGCCTATATATAAATAATACCAAACAGCCGGTCACGGCAACGTTAAGCTTTCTAAGGAAGACCGGAGTCATGCCCCACCTGTAGACTGTAGACAAAACCATTCTAAAACACCCATGACTTCCGCACACACACACACACACACCTACACACCGACCGGCGCAAATACTCGAAAGAGTCCCGCGCCTTAAAAAAAAATAAATAAATAAATAAAATAAAAAAAAACCAAATATGTCAAACCCAGCCAAATTAGTAGAAGTAGATATACTGTAAGACACAGTTCATTGTCTTAAAATAATCATTAATCTGTGGAAAAAGTAGTCCGTAACATTGTTTTTTAAAAATTCACTTACTTATTGTATATATCTTAACTCTTGTGTAAAAAATAGTCACTGTTGGAGCCAATCCTGCCCCCAACATGGCAAAGCTTTGCGAGGGATGGGGGGGGGGGGGCTGATTTTTGATGCGGTGTTCCCATTCCCTTAAAAATGATATGCGTATATACCATAGCTATATGTTTAATGTGCTGTAATATACAGGGTAGTATTTCTCCGTAGATTTCTAGTATTAAACTATTTTCTGTTTTCTAATAATTTTACATTTACACTGTAGGCTACTTCAGCTAAAAAAAATATGAAATACAAAAAGAAAAAAAACCAAGTAGGCTATGTCAAACCCAGTCAAAGTAGAAGTAGATATACTGTACGACACAGTTCATTGTCTTAAAATAATCATTAATCTGTGGAAAAAGTAGTTCGTAACATTGTTTTTTAAAAATTCACTTACTTATTGTATATATCTTAACTCTTGTGTAAAAAATAGTCACTGTTGGAGCCAATCCTGCCCCCAACATGGCAAAGCTTTGCGAGGGATGGGGGGGGGGGCTGATTTTTGATGCGGCGTCGGGTCGGGCGGGAAGTCGGACTCTTTTTCAACCCCTTTCTTGCAGCCCCTAAACGGGAGTGACCAACCATCCCCCCACCCCTAATTTTGCCCTGTGGCTACAATGAAAAAATACGTCGGCCAATCGCAACTGGCAGAATTGTCAGTGTATACCCGCAGTGCCGGGTGGGGGGGGGGGGCCCTTTCTCGGGCGGTGTAGTGTTATGTACCATTTGTGCTAAGCCCAAGGGCTTAAAGACGAATATTCCGCTATATCAATGATAAATAAATGGAGAACCAAAGTACCGCCAAATATTTCGATAAGTTTGTTTGCTTTGGTTTTTAATCGAATGCAATTTTGTATTTTGCTACGTTTTGTGGGGGCCATGGCCATCCGGGCCTTAAATAATGTACACCCAAGCCTAGAGGAATATTTTTGAACTTTATGACACCTCATTTATGGCTCTAAGATCAGTATTTCATAAGAAATTTTACTTTGCGCAAAAGATGAAAAGTGGGGAGGGGGGGGGGGGCTCCATCTGGCTACGTTTTTACTCTGCACTGGCGAACCAAGCTGGTTCGAGATTGATGTTAAATAAGGAAAGAGCTTAGACAACCTTACCATTGATATTGTAACAGGTGTTATACTCCACTAAAGCCTTGGTTGATACGTACCACCGTTAGAAACCACACCCCTTCGGGCCCTTTCAGGGTTGGCCAAAATATAACGAACCCGTGGCGACCCGGTTCTTAACCCACTGCAAATGTTATGCGAACTTAAAATTATTAATAACCTTACTCCGTCCCAATCTGAAAAGATCATTGCAACAGTCATTATACATAGGGATAAGAGTCCATATGTTAAACATCAAAAACTCAATGCTGATTCTGGTGTTTGGGTAGTTTATAGCTTGTAAACGTAAATTGTCGCTCTGGCCGATAAACAAAATTAGGCGAGCGGGTTCGTCTTAGCAAGAGTTACATAATAGAACTTTAATTCTCGCTGCTTTCATAATTTTGTAAACAGCCAAACAGACAAATATGAGAGAAAGCAATATTTTTGGCCACCCCTCCTAACGAAACTTATAGTAACAAGCAAGGCTTTAGCGGACTAGCTAGAGCTTGACTAGTCATCAGTCTCTTAGTCAATAAGAAAAAATAAGTTTAGAAAACGATGCATTTTTGATAATGCAACATAATATGTGGTTCACAATGAAAAATTACATACAGTATATTAAAATTATAACTATAGGTATAATATTAGCCTAAATGTTAAAAGTATAGCAATTTAAGATTTTATACCAATAGCCATTTTTAAATTTAAATTTTTGGTTCTCCCATGTTTTCGTTACAGAATTATTTTTAGGTACGGTATATTACTGTTGGCATTTAAAGAATGGGAATTCTAGTCAGCATCTCTCCCTTAGCCAAAAAGGTAAAATAAGATTAAAAAACGGACTGCAACGATATGTTTTAGATAATCCAACCTATATATTATCTTGTTTACAATGAAATATTATATATAGGGGTAATATTAAAAATTAATAACTGGTATTTAAAGGTTAAAAGTACGGTATAGCAATTTAAGATTTTATACCAATAGCCATTTTTAATTTTAGTTTTTAATTCACCTATATTTCGTTATAGTAATTTTTTTAGTTATTGTATTAACTTAGGGCTACTATTTGTATTTCACGTACCATATACATATGGAAACTATAGTCAGCATTTCTCCCTTATAGACACTATATATGTGGAAATAAGTTTAAAAAAAAACGCACAGTACCTAACATAATTTAACATATTATATTCTTAAAAGTAGTACCTATACTTATTAAAAATGATTCTTCTAATAATGCCTCTTCAATAGAAGATTGGCGATCATCATGGCAATTGTAGTCGTGATTACTATACTATAAGGAATTGCAGTGGTTTCCCGTTGCCTTCTGCATCCTTAAAGCCATTGACTCTTCAATGAGTTCCTTAATTCGCCTTCAGGGACAGTTTCCCAACCGCAGGACAAAAGGGTGCCCTGCACAGAAAAGGCTGTGTTACTCGCTTATATATAGGCTACCTGCTCAAACTCGGTCCCATATCTTTTCAGTCGCAATGAGGTTCTGTAGGGACAGTTTTGGTCACTAGGTTCGCCGACAACAAACCGATATCCATATTATTCAAAATGGCCGCCGTTTGCATGTGAAAGCTAAGCTCTTAGCATCTAATTAATTATTTTAATATTTTCTATAATATTTTTACTATGCCTGGACCTTATTTCCCTGCATATAATTTAATATATATATTCTCCATGATTTATAGAAAAATATCACTTTAAAATAATACATAAATAAAATAATTTTAAAATAGTATTGAGGCTTATGGAAAAAACAACGCATTGATATCAGTGCAACTGGTGCTGCCATCTACAAAATGACGTCACAAATGAACCTCATTACGCGCTTCCATTTCACCATGACGTGGTACAGATTGTAGGGATTTACGCCTCGGAGACCCTAAGGCATTGCTCAGAAGCGCTCAGTTACCTTGAAGACTTACTATTTAAAAATGATTGACTGTATTAAATATTAAAAGTATAACAATTTAAGATTTTATACCAATAGCCATTTTTAATTTTAGTCTTTGATTCTCCTATATAGCCTATATGTATTTTAGTTCAAGTAATTTTTTTTAGGGGTATAATATGTACTATTGGTATTAATTTCAAGTATGGGAGGGAATTAGTCATCTCTCTTATCTTAGCCAATAAGGAATAGATAAATTCAAGTTTTGAAAACCGCATTAGGCGTACACATTAAAATGATTAAAGTTAACTTAAAAATTAAAATATTAAATGTGTAGGAGTTTAAAAGATGTTAGTCCGATAGCCATTTTTTGACGTGACAACGTCTAATAAATTGATGAGCACCGGCTGGAATACTAGGTGCAAGTACGAAAAAGTGTAACGCGGGTCAGTAACGCGGGTCAGTAACGCGGGTCAGTAACGCGGGTCAGTAACGCGGGCTTAAAGCAACTTTTTGGGCAGATGTAGAAGGTCTATTCTTCCTCTTTCAGGCCATGCTATATTTGTTGTGATAGGCCAAGGGGTTTGACTTTGGGGGTGGAAACGTGAGGAGGTGCCCCCAACTCTGGCCCGAATTTGCCGATTTTCATCGAAAATAGGCCCTTTTCGACCGCGTTTTTGGGGGTGTTAATATCAATATGAAAACTTCAAACTACTTTAGTTCTTTTCCACCTTTCTTACTATTTCCAGACATATATTCAGTTCTACTATCGTCTCTTATTCGTTCAGGCTCAGGTGAGTTGTATTGGGCCATCACTGTTTCGGCGGAAAACAGGTTCAAAGGGTACTTTTTTTTTTTTTTTTTTTTTTTTTTTTTTTTTTTTTAAAAGATAAATCGCATTTACATGCACAGAGTAAAAAAGTTCCACAGGCTGCAATTTTCAACCGAAATAAATGTCTCATTAGAGGCAGTATGAATTAAGGTTTCAAACAAGTATAAATACATATTTTCACCCCTTAAACTCGAGTGGAGCACAAAATTTCTAAAAAATGACCCGATAATATTCATTTCCAGCAATCCCATTTGAATTGCATGGGCGGGTTTAAAGCAATTTTTTGGACTGATCCACTGATGTAGAAGGCTTATCTTAATTTAAATTATACCAATGTCTTCGTCTATTCTTCTTCTTCTTTCTGGCCATGCTATATTTGTGGTAATCAAGCAAGGGGTTTGGCATCGGGGTGTGAAACGTCAGGGGGTGCGTACGAAATTCAAACTTACTTCAGGGCTTTTAACTTTTAAGGGCTTTTCCACAGTTATTTCTCTTTCCAGCCTTATATTATTTAAGTAAGATTTAGTAATTTAGGCGTTGTCACGTTAAACTATCGTCCGTAAACCGACTTTGCAACCGACTTACAGACAACCAATTTTTTAATCTTAATTTTTATAGTTGTCCTATATACTTCCATTACGGTAATGTTTTAACTTTAACATTGCACAGAAAAAAGTTATTAAACTATTTAATTGCAGATTAATCCTTTCAGGATTTCGTTTATTATTGTAATTTGTTATTGGTTATTGCTTAAGTTTAATATTTATGGGTACTTGTACTGTACCTATATCATTGTTAAATTTTTTGTTTAGTTTGTATGACAATATATTACTAATATTTCGGACATTTTGTACTTTATTAGGACTATCAGAAAAATCCGGACAAATGGGCGGTCACTTGTCGGTATGGTTGCCACATGGTCGGGACATTGGATGGCGTCTCGACAAAACTAGGGTTGCCATACAAAAAATGGAAAGGAGGACGCATGGAAGCAAAAAGGAGGACTTAATAAAATTATATTATAAAAATAAAATTTAATTAAAAATTTAAAAATATAAAAATAAAATTATATTATAAAATTAATACATATACGGTACTAGGGCCTATTAGTATTTTTTATGTATTTAAATGCAATGAAATGTTGCTAATACAAAATTCAGAAACCTATTTAGTATACCAGCAGCCCGATCGAGGCGATTATAGTACCGGTATTTATTTAATCCCCTGGTATTAAAAATGTAAACAAGATAATTTTATAATGGAAAGTGCTATTCACAAATTGTTTGTTTACAGTTATAATCCTAGGGTATTTATTTAACCCCGGTATTATAATCGCCTACTTTTTTGAACTTCCAACTGATTTTAAGAGATTTTTTTCATTGCTCGAAACATAATTGTAAAAGTCCTCGCAACTTAAACTTTAAAATTGTATATTGGACACACAAAATAGCTTTAACCATTTCAATGTTTAATCTGTTTCTTTCGTCTGTCCACTCGGCATTCATCATATAGAGAAAACTCGTTCCACACATGCATTATGGCTGGGAATGCAATAAAAATACCTACTCAAAGAGTTTTAGGATTTCTAAATAACGAGATCTATCCATTCCTTTAAAATATTTCACCCAAATGTCGTTGGATAGCTTGAGCTTTTGTGCAGGTTCACTTTGCTTCTTATTTGTGTTTTTTTTTAAAAAAACAACAAAAAATTACAGAACTGGTCGTGAAACACGCCGTCGTCAATTGTTTCTTTGTTTTTATCGTTAAAATATGTTATTGACTCTTATTCAACATCTTTCCCAGGTTGGAATTTGAGTCAACCCCATCCATTTAAAAATTTTAAAGTTGCTGTATTGATTAAGACACTTTTGAATATACTCAGTAGGCCTATAGCCGCTGTAAACAGTCCTTACTTCGTATTTAAAAGCATCGTATTCCATCTCAAACCCTTCTTTTACTAGTTTATTCAAAAATCTCCTTATATGCCTTATTAAGTGACATGAAGATGCTCTCTTTTCTATTTAAAAGAATGCTGTGTACCTACATCTTCCAATATGCCAATATATTCATGGATAAATAGTAGGCCTACTGTTATTAAAAAGAAAGACATTTCATACATTTTCAAAAAGGAGGGAGGACAAATATTTTTTGCTAAAAAGGAAGACATGTTCTTCTAAAGCAGGGACGGTTTCAGAAAATTTTTTCGGGGGGGGGGGGGGTGGTGGCCTTAAAAATATCGCGATTCTTTTGCTTGAGTAATAGTTTTTTTTAATTTCCTTCAAAAGTCCATTCTATGTAGTATAAAGCTATTTCTCTCGGGGGGGGGGGGGGGCTATTTCTCCCCCCAAGGATCCGTCCCTGTCGTATGGCAACCCTAGACAAAAACTGAAAATGCCCCGACTTAGGGCTTCGCTGCGCTCTTTACATCCGTCGTTGGTTGACTCGCGATCTTGACCATATCGTCGCTCCTTCATGTTAGTTTTTTACTTGCCCCAACCAAATTAAATTCGCAAAATCCCGATATTTTGTAACGTTGTCCAGATATTGTAGTTTTAAAATCTGGCAACCCTATATACTTGTCGGTATAGCTACTACTGAACTTCCAAGATACAAATTTAGTAGGTAGTCTACGTAGTCCGAATGAAGATGTCGAATGCAGCTGTTGATGAAACGTTTCCTTTAGAAGTACTCTTTCAGATCGAATTTATCCGTTAACTCGTATTCTCTCGTTTAATTATGTGTAGGTACCTCCTGAGCTTATAGCATAAAGTCCAGGTAAAGGGACTTTCTGTTAGGCGGCAATTCCACCAGCGAATTTACTTCATTTGTGATTTGGCATTTTTCGTTTGTTTTGTTTTAAGGAGACTATTATGTAGATACTTAACTTATCTATTATAAATTAAGTTATAATATCGTAGCAGACATCATTAATAAGTCTCTAACATATAGCCTATTATAACTTAATTTATAATAGATAAGTTAAGTATCTACATAATAGTTTCCTTAAAACAAAACAAACGAAAAATGCCAAATCACAAATGAAGTAAATTCGCTGGTGGAATTGCCGCCTACCTGTAATATTTTAATAAGAGGGCCAGACAGAATTCTTACTACCTGGATGGTATCTTAAGCTCTGCTCTGCACAGTGGCATGTCTGGGGTGGAATGCACCTAGGGCAAGCTTTAAATTTGCGCCCCCCCTCCCCCCTCGGATAAAATTTTGCCAATATGTTTTCATATCGTTCATTTTCTTATATAGGTATTCTTATTCTAACAAAAAACTAAAATTTAGGTCTATGAATTCTTTTGGAATTTCTTGTTTTTTTTTTTTTACTTTTAGAAGTATAATAATTAAACTTGAATGATATTTTAGATTAATTAATTAATACACTTTTTTATGATAACAGCCTGCCAATTTGGCGCCCCTGGCAGAACGGCGCCCAGAGCAAATGCCCTACTTGCCCCACCTCAGTTACGCCACTGGCTCTGCAATATACCAGTTGTTGGTAGTGGTTTTAGTAATGTCTGGACTGAGAATCATTATTCAACTATGCTACCTAATTGCTAATCATTCAATGAGTTATCATTGCCCAAGAACATAATAGCCCTATTATAATTTAATTTTAAATGTAGATAATTGAAACACTCCGGAAACTCAGGAGTAAAGTTTAAAATATTTAAATTTTATCCCGCGATTTTTTTGACCAATCAAAATTCACAATCAGGTGTACTCGGGAGGATTCTCAGCGCGCCGGCTTCAGAACAGTCGCCATCTTGCTTTCCGAAATCCAGCGAAGTCCAAGCCATTTTGCGCGTTTGAATTTTGTCTTTGTTACCGGGTTTTCCTAAATCTTTCAAAATTTACCAACAAGGAGGACAAACGGGAATGGCGCAGTTCCATGCCACTCCTGTATACCAAGAGCAATTGCCTGTTGTCCAGCTGGAGCTGGAGGGGAACACAAGTTCCCTAGCTCTGCGGCGGCCGTTCGATCCTGTGGCACATGATTTGGATGCCTCTTTCAGGCTATCCCGTTTTGCTGATCTAAAAGGATGAGGGTGTAAGGTCCCCCAGGAAGTTTTATCAAAACTCTTGGAGGGCCTACAGCAAGACGAAAACACTGCCCAGGATTACGAACATGCCCACTTTATGCACATGGATATACCTCGAGTCGGTGAGTAAAATCATTTGATTATTGTCTTAAAACTTCATAAACTTTAGCGAATATAATTGAAAATAGTGGAGCAACCGGCTAGTGTGCAAATGGTCCCGCTAAAAACAATAAGCCGGCACAGTAGGTACATTTGACCCTAGGGGCCAATGGATCATGCAGTCAAGTAAATCTTTGTTTTTGCATGATAGCTAGGTCAGTGTCAGTTACTTTTGTATGACCCGCGGGTGAGATTATTTTCTCTGTATTTGTAGATTTTGGTGGTTGTGGGTTAAAAATTAGCCACGTTTGACGTATTGGAAAGAATGTAAGTTCAAGGTCAAATTAATTTTTTATTTACTAAATTTGTGATGGGCTACAAAGCGAACATTTTAATTAGAAATGGTTATAATAGAAGCGCATAAAAATAAGTGGCATACGGATGGTTAGATCGTTTGAAGGACCTTTGTATGAATGCAAACATTTATCACAGATTGCAAGCAACATAACGAAAAGCCATCGGAAAGGGAACAGTAGTGCTGTAAGGAAGGACACGTATACCGTAACTAACATAGATTGCAAGGAAAATAAAGAAAAGTCGTTCAAAAGGGTGTTGTAGAGGCACTTCTTCCAATTCCTGTAGTAAGGCTTAAAGAGGGTATGTCAACAAGTCTGCCCTTTATATATACTTTTATCTACTAAAACTTGGCGCTCCTAATTGCCACACAGTTAAGGACAGGCATGTATAACCTATCAGACATCTCAAAAAGACACGCCTTACCCGTGGATATTCGATGTCTGGTAGCCAACCCCCCGGCCCATATACACTAGCAGTTAATCACATAATTACCGAATGTCCTGCCTACGCAACACCCAGACTTTCCTTACCAAAACCACACTCCCTGCTAGGCTTATTGGGGACAGACATGTGCCGGTCACAGCAACATTTAAGCTACTTATCTACTTACACATATTGTACTAACCTACCATTATTACTATTATTTTTGTTTTCCAATTTATACGTAGTATAAGGAAAGCTTTGTGACGGTCGAAATTTTCGATTCCGAGATTTCAACGGATTTACACGTTTTGAGGTCCCAGGAACCCAAAAAAGTGGTTTTTACGAAATGTCTGTCTGTCGCTCTGTCTGGTCATCGATTTCCGGTAAAACTACTCAGTCGATTTTGATGAAATTTGGCATATAGGTTCACATAAATCGTACCTCGAGACCATTTTTTTATATTTTGGGCTAACTCAATTTGGGGGTGGGGGGTTTATTATCAAAAACTCCAAAAAACGCCTAAAAAAATTATTTCTCAAAAGCGGCTCCAACGATTTCTTTTAAATTCACTTATATTGTAGTCGTTATTAATGTTAATAAAATGCGGGGGGTCGCTTGCCTCTTGATAGTTTGCTTCTGGGGGTAAAAAAATAAAAATAAATAAATTTTAATGAAAAATGACAAAAAAATAATTTTTCTGCGAAACCTTTCTATCGATTATTTCTACCTTCTGGCATGTTTTAGGTGTTAAATTGAGTAACGAAACCAGACATGTTGCTTTCCAAAAAAACTATTTGGTTTTATGCAAAAAAAAAAGTTTTTGAAAAATGATAGAAAATTCACGCTCAAATGCATTGCGTGCCCTGCCATTATATGCTGTTATATGCTATTATTGCTGTGTGGAAATGTGTTAGTCTGACCTATCTAGAAATTACCTCACCTCTACTATTGATAAATTGGAAAGCATGTTCGAGTAAACTCGTATCGGTTCTTTTTAAAGAGTTGGCACCTCTAATTTGTCTGTGTTATTGTATTTTAGGCTTTGGACTCGGCTCCTCATTGACGCCCCTCCGCCATGGCGGGCTCTGTCTCGTCCAGACGACGGACATATTGTACCCCCTCGTGGACGACCCCTACATGATGGGCAAGATCGCGTGTGCGCATGTGCTGTCCGGATTGTATGCTATGGGGGTGACGGAGTGCGACAACATGCTCATGCTGCTCTCCATCTCTACCAAGATGGCCGACAAAGAGCGAGACGTTGTCATTCCTCTAATTATGACTGGCTTTAAGGTAACATAGCTATTTTCCATGTCAATTGTAGTCATCATCACCAATGAACAGGGTGGGACCGAATCCGAAATGACCGCTTATGACACGATCTGCAAGTGGATTCCATTTTCTTCTTCAAGTCACAGCCGGATGGCTGGTTAGCAGCAACATGTGACTTTGATGCCTCGAATTATAACTTACATGGTTGCTGGTTCTTGGGATGCCGCTTGGGCCTATAATGCGGTGGTTTCCCCTTGCCTTCCGCATCCTATGCCGTTGACCGTCACCTGTTGCCAGGGTCCAGTTCGTCCGCCTTTAGGGAGCTATTCGTCTCCCATGGACAAGAGGGTGCCCATGCCCTAACTCCACGGAGTTAGGCGGGGGGTCTTTGACCGAACCCCGCTCGGTACCTTTCTGTGTTGGCCGTCATTGAATGTTGACGTTGCCCGCCCCTCACCGCGAGGAGGTATAGGTCAGGAGTTTGCTGAAGGGCTCAGGAGTTTGCTGAGGGGTTCCATAGAGAGAAGAATTGTGGGGGTATTAAATCACTCAACTATTCCTAAAGTTATAAATAAAGCAGAGATAGCTCCTGTAAGAGGTCATGGACTTACAGGAGAAGAAGCAACCACGTCCAAAGGATGGACGAGAATAGGACTACCCGGAGAGAGGTAGAAGACCATCGAGGAAAAAATTGAACAACTCGCCGGAGCAAGAGGGTAAACAAGAGCCAATGCGTTACCCCGCGTTAGCGTCCGACCGGGTCACCGGGGCGAGTTCAAGAAATGGGTACGGGGCGACCTCCTCACGTAGCGCTCGCCGCGGCACTTATAGAAGGCAGAGGGACGTGTTCTTTGTGTGCCTCCCTACGCTTGCCAGCAATCGGCATTACTTAGCTTAACTTGATTAAGGCCAAACCGGAGACTTTTGACCTTGAACGTTGAGCTTTGAATACGTAGAAATATAATAGAACTGGAGCGGCGGGAGCCATAATATGCCTTACAAGGCACCCGTTAACCATAAGCAAACTATCAGAGATAAGTACCAACGCAAAAAATATCGAAGTCTTACACATTGCAGCAGAGCAGAACGGATACCGGGACCCGGTCAAAAACTCTGTAGTTTAGTAGTTAGCTTGTGCAGGCTATTTCCCAGCCGAATTGCGTACTTATCTTGTGCAGGCTACACTAGCAGCCATATTGATAACGGTCTCTAGCCACGGGATGGTTGAATATCCATTTTATAAACAAAGCCCCGCATCGCGTACCTGTTCCGTATTTCACTTTTTATTATTTCAAATAATTGCAGTTTTACCTATTGCTGGCGCTTTACTGTCAAATTAAGTGTTCATATTTCAAGGCATATGCATTTAATTACAAAAGTTGGAGGTTTTTCTTCCCTGTGGGGCACGTAAAAATGTTCTAAGAGATATGTTTTTAAATGCTTCATGTACAAATTTGAGACCTATAGTAATAGTAATTTTAGTTTGGCTTGATAGCGTAAGCATGTCTACGCGTATACTAGTCACTCCTATCGATTATTACTATGCCCCTGCGGTTTAAAACGTGTATTAGGAACCCCCTGCAAAGTCATTTCCAGGCCAGTCACGTGACCCCCTCCGGTTTGGCCTTAAGTATTCTTCCCTATTATCGTTGAATCTGACTTGTTGGTAATGTTTGCAGGACTGTGCGCTCGAGGCGGGAAGCTCGGTGACGGGCGGTCAGACTGTAGTAAACCCTTGGTGCAGCATTGGCGGAGTAGCCTCCACCATCTGTCAGCCCAACCAGTACATCGTGTGAGTACACACCTTAGACTCCCACCGAGTGTAGGTAAACCAACGGTAAATGGAATCCAATGGGTATAATGCATAAGAGCCATATGGATGGAACACCTGATCAGATATGGAGAACTCCGTACATCGTACGTCCGGACATGTAGAGTAGTGGTACAGACTCTAACTTTCACCCGAAAGGTTGTTGGTTCGAGTCCCACACTTGCTACATTTTCTGGCCATGCTTCGGAGCGCATGTATAGCAGGTGATCCTGGGCCTTCCTAGTTGTGTATATAACACTTCTAAGTTGGCGTGACTACAGTCTTTTTCTGTCCAACCCAGACAGATACGGACAGTCAGCAATTATTTACACGACAAGCCTGGAACCTACTACCTACTGAGATTAGTGTGGCTGGATCACACAATCAGTTTAAAAATAATATAAAATCATATATGAGTTGCCTATTAGCAAAAGCAATCCTGTCCACCCAGGTCGATTTTTCAGAAACCGCAAAAAACTGCTGTGCCGCAACGCCATGAGGTATAAATTACAGTTTTTAAAGCTAATTTTAACAGTACTAGAATTGCTTTTGCGTCTCAATATCTGATTCATCGGGTAGAGTATAGAAAAAAAAAAAAAAAATGGAGGGGATTGCTTTTGCTAATAGGCAACTCATATTTTCGATTACACCTAGACCCTTTTACCTAGCCTCGTAGCAGTACAAACAATGGACCCCACTTCCCCCCCCCCCTCCTATACCCCTCCTTTTTTTACCCTCTTTCCCCCTTTCCATGTTCCATATACGATAATTTAAGTTATATTTTACTATGTATACTGTTATTAAGTTATGGTTAACATGAAAAAAGACTTTATAGTCTTACTGTTCGCCATTTGTTTTGCAACCAGTGGCGGTTTTAGAATTTTTCAAAGGGGGGGGGGGGCATTGACAAGAGATCAGACCCGACTAGTTTAATACTAGGGGTTTCCAAACACTTTTCACTTTATTTTTCCAAAAGGAGTATACTAAATTGCTCCTGCGAACTGTCAAGGGGGGCAAGCCCGTAGCCAGCTGTTCTGTCCCTAGCAATTTTCGTTAGTAACTGGTTTTCAAACCCGCGAATCTTTGGCTGCGATCTGATTTCCTTGTAATCCGCGCTTAGTCATAGACAATAAGAGTAATGGGATCCGCTCTAATTGTTCGATGACTGTCAGCCCCTGCCCCTAATGACCATTAGTACAACAGGCAATGTATGTCCAACAAACCCTTTGTTAGATAATGTTGTTGATGTCTTATCTACGCTAAAGAGGACCTATCACGCACCATAAGCAGTCTCTATACGTCATTGAGAAGAATGCACTACTTCCTATGTTTTGTTTTATCTTTTTCCCACGCATTGCCAAAAAGTGCAGTAACTCTTGGATTTCCGTACCGTACGAGGTTTACTTTTACTTACACCTGGTGGGAGTCTTTATTTCAATTATCCCTAGAAACTTTTCGAACTTATAGTGTTATCGTTATCGATTCTTGAATCCTATAACATAAAACTAGCCATCAGGAAGCAATTTCTAAAAACATGTGTGTGGAGTGTTTTATTGTACGGCTGTGAAACCTGGACTATAGCAGATAAGGAACTAAAGAAACTCGAAGCTTTCGAAATGTGGTGTTACAGAAGGATGCTACGGATCAGCTGGAGGGACCATGTGACAAATGAAAGAGTGCTAGACGCTATCGGGGAAGAAAGACAGTTAGTAGCCCAGATACGAATCAGGAGAGCTAAATGGAGGGGGTATTTGCTAAGGCACGAAAATCTGGTACACACTATTATCGAGGGCACAGTAGAGGGAAATAACCGAAGAGGACGGCCGAAGACGGAATTCATGGATCAAGTAAAAGAAGACGCAGGAGCAATATCATATCAACAACTGAAGAGGAAGATCGAGGACCGAGTAAACTGGAGGACGATATGCAGGGAGTTGCTGCCAACCAATCGCTAAGATTGTAACCTTAAGAAGAAGTGTTATCGTATTAGTGAAGATATGGAAAGTGGACCTCGAATGAAGCCGCCATTTCTTTTCTATTATATATTATAGTCTTCTTTCTGATTCCTCTTTCTTTAGCCACCCGACTGACTCCGCTGTGGGCTGAAAACGGGCTCGTCTGTAAATTTGCGTCATCGATTCGACTCTGACTGCTCATACACACGGTATGCTATGTCTGGCTGCAGTTGGGTGCCCATTCCATTGACCGGCTAGGGCTATTTCCAAAACGGTGACGTGGTAGCAGACATTCAAGACTTAGGTGGCGTTTCCACCGACCTCGCATTGCAGAATGCAAATGACATTGACGGAAATTAGAATTTTTCTTTTTATAGAAATCTATTAAAATGTTTGTACTTAACATATCCCATGACGCCATTTTTTTAATTTTAGTTTGTTTGCTTTTGATTTTACTGTATGATCATTGATCAATTTTAACTATGGCATAGAGGAAAATAAACATTTCCGTCGATTCTGCAATGCGTGGTCGGTGGAAACGCCACCTAAGTCTTGAATGTCTGCTACCACGTCACCGTTTTTGGAAATAGCCCTAGCCGGTCAATGGAATGGGCACCATAGCCGAATCAGAATATGAGTTGCAATGTGCAATTGTGGGCGCAATCTGTAGCAGCCTCATACATTGAAGCACTCTGTAGCTGGAAGGGTGCTGAATAACCAGCGCGCCTGTGAGACAGTTCGTGAAATCCTAATCATGACAGCTACAGGGTGTTATAATATTATGAGACCGATACAGAATGCGACAACAATGCATTAAAATTAGGTGATCACAGACAGGTGCCTTGAGTATTTTACTTTATACTTTCTTTTCGATTACTTGTTGAGCAAGAAACACATTTACTACCAAATTCAGTTCCTTCCTTTCGAGGACATGAAATATTTCGTAAAGGCGTACAACATACATACATATATATACATAGAACTGTACACTTCCGGATTTTTAGCCCAAATCTGACTCAGGTAGCATGCACACACTCACACACATACATACATAGAACCTCGTTTTGCAGTGTGATCCTATTGCAGTTCACAATTACACTCTAACGACAACAATAAACTCGGTGGGCGTATAAGCAAGCCCTAGCTTGCAGTTGCCTTTATAACAAGTTAAAAAAAACAACTTGTTGCTTACTTTATTTTATAATTTAATAGGAATATTTATTTATTTTGTTATTTATTTACACCTGACAGTGGCGGATGCTTATAAACAGCGCCTTGTAGGAACTACAATGTGTTGAGTTATTTAAAGGCATAGTGTTCATCCTACGAAACGTTGAATAGGAAGTACACTACGTTCTGTACAAGTCTGTGAAGTCGATGACCTGCCAGCAGGATTAAGTGCGCCGGCGCGCTATTCCAGGCTCAGTGCACATGAAATGAGACTGGGTTAAGTCCTGACTGGACGTAATGAAGAGTCGGCCTGACTGGCCCATCGGAGTAAGTCGACCACGTAGAATTACACAGCATACCACCCCGCCAAAGGTGGGGACTCGGGTTCGAAACCAGTTTCAGTCCAATTTTACTTATCTTCCTCTCTTAAAATTCACCCCCGAATTGTACAATTAGAATTAAAGGATCCGATGGAAGGTATCGCATTTTTTTAAACCCCATATTTTATCATTAAAGGTGCTATTCCTCGCTCTTTCACCTAATATATATATATTTCTATGCTTACTACCACTTTCTACCGGGCAATTCAAATGTATGTGAAAGGGTGGGGTATAACGAATTCTTTAACGATAAAATTGTTTTTTTTTACCATTCACCCCTTGATCACCCCAAAACAGGTTTATAGTTTAAAAAGAAAATTAATACTTAAGTTGTAACGATTCATCTTCTTGGGCCGGTACTCTCCTGCGCCGAAGGAATATATTTCAAAATAAGTTATGAATTATACTATTGTAATCCAAGAAACATGTGGGTCTCCAAGTTACTAAACTTGTCGGGGGCTCGCACAGTATACGCTATAGATGATGAAACATTTTTTTCTATTTGCCCTTAAGTATTAACTAAAATAAAAAATATAAACCAAACTATTTTTGGGGGTGATTCCGGGGTCGTCAGTGTCAACGGTAAACTTCCTCTTAAGGTGGCCATTCCACATTCCACCGGCGAATTTACTTGAAAAACTGACTTGGTCATTGACGTTTGTTTTGTTTTAAGGAGACTATTATGTAAATACTTAACTTAACTATTATAAATTAAGTTATAAGATGGTAGAGACTTCTTAATGATGCCTGCTACCATATTACCATTAATTTATAATAGATAAGTTAGGTAACTACATTATAGTCTCCTTAAAACAAAACAAACGTCAATGACAAAGTCAATTTTTCGGGTAAATTCGCCGGTGGAATGGCCGCCTAACGTGTTGTTCCACCGGAGCCTTCAATTGTAACATGACCATGACTTGATGAACTTGCCTCTGGCTCTGTCACAGCAGTCCCGACAATGCGGTAGTGGGAGATGTGCTGGTGCTGACCAAGCCACTGGGAACCCAGGTGGCTGGAAACGCGCATCAATGGCTCGACCAGCCCGACCGCTGGAACCGGATCAAGCTGGTGGTTAGCGACGAGGACGTAAGGAAGGCCTACCACCGCGCCATGGACTCGATGGGTCGGCTCAACCGTATTGGTGAGTTCACAGTAACCCCACTACACCTTTTTTATACAAAGTCGATTGTCACCGCGTTATGGTCTATTTGGCGATGTAAGAGGATGTACTAAGGTGCCCATTCCATTGACCGGCTAGGGCTATTTCCAAAAACGGTGACGTGTTAGCAGACATTCAAGACTTAGGTGACGTTTCCACCGACCTCGCATTGCAGAATTGACGGAAATGTTTATTTTCCTCTATGCCATAGTTAAAATTGATCAATGATCATACAGTAAAATCACAAACAAAATATAAACTAATATTAAAAAATGGCGTCATGGGATATGTTAAGTACAAACATTTTAATAGATTTCTATAAAAAGAAAAATTCTAATTTCCGTCAATGTCATTTGCATTCTGCAATGCGAGATCGGTGGAAACGCCACCTAAGTCTTGAATGTCTGCTACCACGTCACCGTTGTTGGAAAGAGCCCTAGCTGGTCAATGGAATGGGCGCCTTAATAAAAGAACTTATGATTAATATATACAATATAGTACAATATAAATAGATACCCTGATTACATGGCGCAGCTCTCTCTCACATCTCAATAGTCTGAAGTCATCTGGGAATTGCCCTCTAAGTCCCCGTTATAGCCAAAGTCTTTTCTCTCTTTAGGGAGCCTACCTATCAGTAGTCTAAAAGACATGTATTGATTTCTGATTGGCTAATAATAACGCACAATTGCGGACAGCAGGCCATAGCTACACTGGTACACACGTGTATTACCTTTCTGACCTAGCTGTCCAGAGTGAATCATTATTATGCAATTGAGGACAGCACAACTACCGGAAATATCCGTCAAAATTATCCGTTAAATTAGTATACCGTTATCTAAATCGTAAATTAGCCATAGTTTTCTGAATGACTAAGAACTAAATTTAATTTGGCAGAAACTAATTTAAGCAATGTATAACTCAATATTCTGTGTATTAGTGAACATTGGCGTAAGAGTGTAGTGTGACATGTGTCAAAGAATTAGACGTATAAGCTACTTTACCTAGCAATATTCGAGTGTGCAATAGGGGAATACTATAATGATATACAGTATATCTATATAGGATATTATTTTTTTTTATTAAAAAAATGTCTGGTATGTTTTCGCAGCGGCGCGTCTGATGCACAAGTATAACGCGCACGGCGCTACCGACGTCGGCGGGTTTGGGCTGCTCGGGCATGCGCAGAATCTCGCACGGCAGCAGAAGAACGAGGTGGCATTCGTCATCCACAACCTCCCCGTTCTGGCCAAGATGGCAGCTGTCGCCAAGTGCTGCGGCAATATGTTTCAACTGCTTCAAGGTCATTCGGCTGAGACGTCAGGTAACTATGAGGGGATTAAGGTATTAGACCGACGATAGTAAAATACAATAAATCACGCCTAGCCATAAGGTAAGTATTGCCGATAGCCGAAATGTTCCCGGTCGTAGGGTTGCAACCAGGCGGGTAAGGCTCGGTACACAAGGACGATTCTCTTAGTAGAAATATTCTGAATTAGACTTGGTGGTTTAGCACCGAACAACATTGACCAAGCCCTATCCCTACAATGGAAAAGACGTCGGCAAATCACGACTGGGAGAATCGTCCGTGTGTACCGGGCTTAAGATGAGGGTCCACTGCGGCGCACGTAGTGGAATACAGTTGTCCCATGATAATTCGACAGGTACACGGGACCGACGTTATGTCGGATTAGTGAAAAAAGCTTCTCCGTATTGCGTTGGATCGATATATTCGATAATCGTAATTTTTATACAATATTAATGATCATTAAATAGCTAGGACGATGTAAAAACACTACAATACTGTAAACAGTTACAAATATTTAATTAATGTAAGTCGTGTCTACTGTACAATGTTGGCTTAAGACGTAAAAAGCTGTGACAGGCCAGCCGGTGGCGCGTCGGACTACCGAGTACTTAGGATTTCAAAGTGTCGGATTATCGAGGGATAACTGTACTCTGGATTGCTCTTAATGCATGCTTATGGAAGTGTTGGAGTAACAAAATGTATAGTCAATGCCGGGTCCAACAGTGCGTCGTCGTTTTATGTGTGGCCGGTAGCTTAGTATGCGTGGCAATGTTCAGTAATGGGTTGAGTCCAAAGAAATACATTAACTGGAGCGGCGGGAGCCATAATATGCCTTACGAGGCACCCGTTAACCATAAGCCAACTATCAGAGATAAGTACCAACGCAAAAAATATCGAAGTCTTACACATTGCAGCATAGCAGAACGGATACATGGACCCGGTCAAAAACTCTGTACTTAGCTTGTGCAGGCTACACTTATCACTGGCTTTCCCCGACAAATTGCGTACTTATCTTGTGCAGGCTACACTAGCAGCCATATTGATAACGGTCTCCAGCCACGGGATGGTTGAGTCTGCATGCCCAATTTTTAAGTGGCCTCTCGCCAGTGGAACTAGAATGTTCAGCCGCTACTTGGTTGTGTCGAGTGTGTATGCTCTATTTTTTTAATAAATCAATAATAAATATAATGTGAATCACAGTAAAGTTGTCAAAACAAACCAAAACGATCACATTTACAACATATTTAATTTTCTTTAAATTAGTTTAATTATTCTGCCTCTTTGTCGGCAGGTGGCCTTCTCATTTGTCTCCCACGTGAACAGGCGGCGGCCTACTGCAAAGACATTGAGAAACAGGAAGGTTACCAGGCGTGGATCATAGGAATCGTTGAAAAGGGAAACAGGACTGCGAGAATCATCGATAAGCCACGCGTAATCGAAGTACCGGCCACCGACAAGGAAGGGCAGCTCTGGTAAAGTTTACCGTGCCATTTACCAATACTTTGGTCTCCCGCTTCCCACGATTTATATATTTTACCCGCTTATGATGTGGATCGAGTGACGTCTTTATTGTTATCACTTACCGTGAACAAGTGAACTGTAATTTTAATGTCATTGTCGCGAAAAATAAATAAAAAAAACTTTGGGAGACCAATGTATTTGTTAATATTCATATTGTAATTCCTTGAACACATAACTACAATTAGGTGATGCTGTGAGTTTACGTCCCGTAGGAAATAGTTACCCCATAATCCGTTGTTTTTACCGACTTATTATTTTTTATTTAATTCGCAAAGCAAGATATTAAAGATCTGGCTCATTTAAGTTGTAGAAGTCTTCGCGGTAAGGTGGAAGCGTCAATCAATCAATCAATCTTTGTCCATGACCCACCAAGGGGGGATAGACGGCGTTCTTGTACTTGTGCGAGTATCTGCACACCTTGCGGTCGGAGACGTGTCGCAACTCGACACAAGTACCAATTAGGTGACTTAGTGAGCCGATTGAAGAGGTTAATCGGATACATTCATTAAATTGTTTGTCATATAATAGGGTGTTATCAATTTTTGGTCCGTAGCTTTTTTTTTTTTTATAAAAATAGTGGAGGGCTAAAACTCCGCTTATAGATACCATGAAAAAATTTACAAATTCAACAATTAATAATACCCTATTTTATGATTCATAAAGTAGTCTTCTACAACTTAAGTGAACCAATGTTTTTATAATTTGCTTAGTTAATTACAATAAATAAAAAATAAGAAGTATAACATTTCGGGCTGCCAATTTCCTACGAAGACTATTAAAGGGAATATTTAGGCAGAGCTATTATGCCTTTTTATGCGCATAAATTGTAGAGGTAGAGGCGAATGTGAGTTTCCGAGGCATAATGTAAACTGCTCCTGCATGCATTGAAAAATGAACGATGGCCTACTATTCCTTAATTTTTCAAGCAACGGTGGCGTGGTGAGGAAGTGAAGTCCAGCACTTTCCGGTTTTATGTACAAAGTCAAATTTCTCTTGAAATATCGATCTCGGGCTATATTACCCGACCAAGTTACGAAGACATTTCTTAAGTCTAGTTTATTTAAATTCTCTGTGGGTTAATTGTAAGAGTGGGCTGAAGGCCCAACTTACTTACTTTTTATTTTATTTATGTTTATAAAAACTTGCTTAACGTGTCCGGGCCTAGGACACGTTGATCTAAAACGTTGCGGCCTGGATGGCTTTGTCATTGGATTTGTCTGGGACACAGCATCTTCTGGTCCCGGGCAAACCAGAAGGTGGTCGTCGTCTTGTTGGCATTCGCAAGTCGGGTCTTCCGCCAGTCCCCACCTACACAGGTTCGCGTGGCATCCTGTAACCCCCGTTCGTAGCCTATTGAGGCTCCGCCAGGTAGGGTACGGTAGTTGACCTCTGGGCGCTATTTCTTCCTGAATGTTTGGAGTTCTTCGACCTGTCGATGTCGAAAGGCCCAAAATTCACCCACATGTAAAATAAAGACAATTTTCTTTCTTTCTCCCACTTTAAAATTGAATATTGCATAATACACAATTCATGATACATATATATATTAATTCTGGCCATCGGCATCACCTGAAGCTGGAAGCCAGTAGCAAGAAGTAAGAAGTAACAATTCATGATGAATATCTTCGTAACGGGGTCGGGATATAAAGAAAGAAAGAAAATTGTCTTTATTTTCTATATGGGCGAATTTTGGGCCTTTCGGCCCACTCTTACAATTAACCCATAATGTTAACTTAAATAAAAACTTAAAATAAAAACTAAACTAAAAGCGACCATTTCCACACCATTTATACAACATACATACTCATAAAATAATTGTGACACACCCTCTTAAGCTTATTTAAACATTTTTCATTTCTGATTGGATCCGGTAGGGAGTTCCATAGCCTCACCGCCTGCACCGAAAAGGAAGAAGATATAAGTGTATATGTAGAAGAAATGTTCCTCTACATTTTATTTTTTTAAACTTTGGAGCTCCTTTTGCCTGACATCCTCAGTTTGTTATTATTATTATTTTTACAAATCAAGTTCAATAAAAGTTGCCGATCAGACGGCCACATGCGGGTAATATATAAAAGAAGAAAGGCAATTTTCTTCTTATCCCATTGGGCGAATTTTGGGTATTTTGCCGCTCTCTCAAGTGGTTTTTTCTAGCGTACTGGGTGCATGCACGAAAAAGTGTTACGCCCATGCGTTACGCTCATTGTCCGTTACGCCGCATCTTAGTTAACGTGGTTTTCATTACTTATTACAACAACAATTTATTTATTATTATTTTATTTATTTTTAATGTTCTTGATTTTAATTACCCAATGGCTGATAAACCTGAAGAGCCTATGGGTCAATTAAATTGTAGATTTCATTTCACTCCTTCTTACAGAATAATGATAATTAAATATAAATGATTCAATTTTATTATTCATTAAAGTTTGCAGTCATTTCATCAACGTTTTGTTATGACATTGTCACGTTAAACTATCGTCTGTAAACCGATTTTACAGACAACCAATTTTTTATAAAAAGATTATTCGCATACAAACAATCCAATGAATAAATAATGAGTATAAAGTCAAATTAAAAATAATTTTACTATAATTTACAAGGAATTATCTTCAGAATCCTTTGCCACTTGTTTTCCTCATATTTCCCCTATTTACCTATTCACACATATATTCATCACACTGTACTGTTTACTTTACATTTATGGCTTTAAAATGTATGTATTTCATGAGAAATTTGTCTTGCAAAAAATGGGTAGTGGGGGCTCCATTTGCCCTAAATAACAAGGTACAGTTTGTACTGCTGAAAATTCCCTTAGTTAACTTGCTCTATAGTTTTTATAACTACTCCATCCCGTTTTACAAATTAGTTTCCGGCAATTTAATTATCTTGCAGTTAAACCATGAACAGAAATATGGTCCTACTTGATGTTAATTTTGTTATTTTGATTGATACTGTAAGTAGTGCCTATCTTAATTCAGTTAATTAATTTCCATCCGTTTCAATCAGTTTAATTGTCTTTTAGTTGCATAATGAATTATACGTTTCATGTCGCGTCCATTCTTCCTATTTCCTTGTCAGTAGGAACGAGAAAAAACTTATTTGAACAGAAAAAGGATTTTTACAGCTTAAGAAGACGCTTGTCGTCAACATTGGCCACCCCTGGGTCCCCCAAAATAAATTGGTTACATTTTTTATTTAATTTAATACTTAATTTGTATAATTTGGTCTGTTCAAGTAGCAGAGGACTATTTCGTACACATAGCATATCTAGTTTTTTTTTTCTCGTGAAACTGTTAGGCGGCGGGAATCGACAAAATTTTCAAATTCATGGAAAAATTATTGAAAAATAAATTAAAAACACCTTATAGTATGATGTACGAAATAATAATAATAATAATAATAATGCGTGTATTTATCAAAAAAACATAACAAATTATACTGAACCGGTGCCACAAAGCCAAAAAGGGGCGTTGGGATCACCACATAATAATAGTTGTTTACCAATTGGATGGACCCAATTTTTATAACTGAGGTATTAACTCAAATAATTTGGTCTTATGGAAAATAAGGACAATCTACTTTCTTAAATAAAAAATATAAACCAACCTGATCCAGTGGCGGCCAATATCAACGGTAAGTAAGCGCGTTCTCTTAAAGGACCACAAAAAAGTAAGGTCATTTCAGACGTCATTTTATTTATTTATTATGAACTATGCTGCAAAATAGGCCTATCTTCATTTACTAGTTTAGTAGTAGTCATGGGCTTAGCTAGGATTGGATCCAGGGGGGGGGGGGGAGGGGAACATTCGCAAAAGTTAGATTAAATCGATTGGTTTTCGGGGGTAAATTTGAATGTTTTTGGAATATAAACATTAAAATCTTATTCATTATATCTTGTTTAAATTCCCCGCATTTTTTTATATTCCAAATTCATCAATAAACCCCATTTCTATCTAATGCTAGCTCGACTAACTTTTAGGTGGGGTGCACCTCTATGGCTACGTCCATGGTAGTAGTAGTCAGTATACAGCGTTAAAACCTAACGAAAACTTATGTTGACTTTCAGACTAACTTTATGTACCTACGACATTGTCTTCTTTTTAAGTCAGCCACTATTGGCAATACCGCAATTCCTACTATAAATAATTAGTAGGTGAGTCTGATAAACGGGCCTATTTATATTTTTATGTATTTAATACTGCCTACTTATATTTTCCATCATCATGGTTTACTAAATAAAAACGTAATTTTCAAATTTTGAATGTTCTATTTCTAAGCAATTTTATCAGTTTGAATAGAAGCTTGATTAAGACAGAGATTTCAATATAATTGGAAAACATGACGTCCGGGAATTTTTTTTAACGAAATTATTCCTCGCCTCAAAAAATATGGAATGGGTCAGATAAAAAATACATAAAATCACACAAAATATTATTACACTGAGGCCGTTTCCGACCAACTAAACTTATCCAGTCACTAAGTTTAAGTGGAGTTTATCTCACTATAAGCTTTTGACTTCCCCCTATACTTAGTGGCTCGATAAGTTTCGATGATCGGAAAGTGCTTAAAAAGTACTTTATACTGATTTTATACCAAAAGCAATTCTTTCGGGTGAACACGGATTAAAAACTTGTATTTTATTAATTTTTCATCTGACCATTTATGTCTGGATGAATCTATTGATTTCGTCATAACATTAGGGCAGATGCGTTGCTTGGTCGAATTTACGCTCAATTTTTGTAGGTGCTTTGTCACGTGACTTGGGTGCCACTGCAAAGGTGATAGCGTGCTTGTACTTTTTAGTATCTACACACCTTGCGATCGGAGAGGTGTCGTAACCTAACACATGTTGAAGCTAAGGACAACCGGAAAGCGGCTGTATTCTGGACCTCATTGCCGGGCCTTCGGCAAGCCAAAATGCTCCTGGGAGGCCACCGGCGCAAAAGAGCCCAAGTATGAACAGGAGACATCTGCGAGTTATCACAGGATTCCTCTCTGGGCATTGCAACTTGAATGGACGTTTGACTAACATAGGTGTCAAGAGAGTCTAAGAGCATGCAGCTTATGCAATGAAGGAGCGGAGGACCCCGAGCACATTCTCTTTCACTGCGATGCAATCGCACAAAGAAGAGCAGCATGCTTGGGAAGCTTGCAGTTACATGTAAAAGACCTACCGCTTCTAACCCCCCTCAAGATACTGGCTTTCCTGAGGGAGATAGGCCCCGAGGAAGTGATGTACGAGGGTCATTTTTTTTCAACCTCCGATAGGCTATAAATAAAAGAAAAGTTCATATAAAACAATAATTTTATTACCAAAAGATTGAGACATTAGTCATATCTGTGGACAAGCTTTGCAATACCCTCTTCAAAGAAAGTTCCGCCAATGAATTCAAGTAGGCCTTGACGTTGGTTTGAAAGTGCTTCCCACCAAGCCATGTCTTCTGTTCAGGAAAAAGATGAAAGTGAAAGCAAATTTCATCTTTTTCCTGAATTGAAGACATGGCTTGATGGGAAGCGCTTTCTAACCAACGCCAAGGACTACTGGAATTCATTTTCATTGAATTCAGTTCAGGATAAAAAGTGATAGTGAATTTCATCTTTTTCCTGAACTGAAGACGTGACTTGGTGGGAAGCTCTTTCAAACCAACGTCAAGGCCTACTTGAATTCATGGTGGCAACTTTCTTTGAAGAGGGTATAGAAAAGCTTGTCCACAGATATAATAAATGTCTCAATCTGTTCGGTGATTATGTCGAAAAGTAACCATAAGTGCACCAATCTTTTGGTAATAAAATTATTGTTTTATATGAACTTGTCTTTTATTTATAGCCTATCGGAGGTTGAAAAAAAAAAATGACCCTCGTAGATACTTTGTTGAAGGGGGCACAATAGGCTTAAGTGCACATAAGAAGCACCTGTACCCCAATTAAAAAAAAAAAAAAAAAAACCCGACACATGTACCTATTAGGTTACTTAGTGAGGCGATTGAAGAGGTTAATCGGATAAGTGGAATCCCCGCTCCCCCATCTGTATTTCTGAACAGTCGCAGTTCTCAAGAAGTACTTACTACTTACTCCTTGGCGCTACGGCCGGTGAAGGGCCTTGGCCTGCTCTGTTACATCGCGTCAGTCTGCGCTCTCCTTCGCCAGTCATCGACCGACGCAAAGGGCCGCCAGATCCACCTCGACACCATCCAGCCATCACATCCGTGGTCGTCCCACTCGTCTTCTCCCTTGTGACACCTTGGGTAAGGCTGCTCTTGTTACCCTATTGTCTGGCATTCGATCTCCCTGGCCACCTGATGCGGGCTCTCGATTTCGGCTACTATCGTAGGTAGGAGAAGAGGCTGAACTGGTGGAGGCACGTACTACGTAGAGATGAAAACCGCCTGTTCAAAAGAGTAACGAACCGGGAGATACAAGGAAGACCACCAGGGAGGCCGAGAGTTACACTGAGAAGAAAGATCGCCGGAGATATGACAAGTTTGGGGCTCTCCACCGAGGACGCACACAACAGGACTGTCTGGAAACGCTGCTGTCGTGCCGCCGACCCTCCATGAGGATAAGGCGCGGTAAAAGTAAGTAAGTTGGTATATTGCGCACAGCTCGTCATTTCTACGCATACGCTATTCTCTCTCACTGATTTGCACTGGTCGTTATCAAGAAGTATCGTAAAATCATAAATGAGATGTCATAAAGTGATATTTTAGTGTACGGTAAAAGGATAACAATCTAATCGACTTCGCCAATTCGGGTTGTATTTAAAAAATCAAAATCTCAAAATTAATGTTATTTAAATTAAAATCAGACGAAATATTAAATATTTCGCTTGATCTAGCACTAGAAAGAATAGCTCCGTGGAAGAACGCGGTATCCGATTTTGTTCGTACACATATCCTCAGGTAGACACGGACGATTTGGTGGTCGGTAATCCGCTGAGAAATTTTTAATGAGAGCAAAACCGCGATTAACCAGCGACAAAAATGTGCTGCAATAGACTGCGGTGTTACTCCGTTTCCCACTAGTTCTCAGCGGGTCACAGGCGGCTGAATCGTCGAGCCTTATATAAAGGTGTCCATCAAATCTGGTCAGCAGCTTCATATATTTTTACATATTTTCTTGATTCCTCATTGGATGGAACACCTCTTACGCCTCCGACCATGATTGGTGTCTATGGACACCTAAGGCGGCTATTCCACTTGTCAATTTTTCTCCAATAATAGATGAGATTTTTTCTTTACTCAATGTCATCTCATCAATTATTGATGCACACATAACGGAATATTGGCAAGTGGGATAGCTGCCTAAATAAAAATACCAAACGAAAATATATATACACCGTTGTTCCGTGTTCGCTACTCGATTGAGATAAAATATGGAATATAGTTCTGCTGCTTTCCTGATAGTGTCGCATAAACTTGCGTCTCTCCCACCGTAGAAAACATTGTAAGCCTAATTAGAATTTGTTATTATGTTCATTCCTCAACCTGAGCAGCCTCGACAGCCACAATGCACGCACTCCACTATTCGTCCCTGGAAATAACAATAATAATAAATAAATTTCTTTTTTCATTTCACCATCAACATTGCCTCCACATTGCGTATACGAGTATATAAATTATAAGGTAAAACTATTAAACTATTAAATAATCAGGCAGTTAGGCCATTGTGTTAATGACAGTATAGTAAGATTTCCCTGAGAGAAGGTCGTTGAGCAAATGTCAGGAAGCATTTCTCGCCGCTCTTTCCATTTGGAAGCTTTCGCAAATAGGCGAAACCTTGTAGCTTTAGAACCAGATGCTCACTCTTGGATGCGCGCCACACGTCAGGTCTTCAAATACAATACTATGCCTAGATGTAAAAACATGGGGCTGTCATGATCTTTAAGGTCTCGAAGTGAGACAACTGACTTTTTTGAAGCCTTAGTACACCGACGATGTTTCCAACGGAGGTCCCTCCCCATGGCAAGATGCCGTAGTAATATAAGACATAAGTTATTATACCTGCATGCAGTGTTACTAAGAATTAAATTAAATGTAATTTCTGCGATATCAGGAATATAATATGTCCGGAATAGGAATAGACGGGGTTTCAGTTTCTTATAATACTTGTCAGATAGCAGTTATTTATATAGCTATGACAGTAACAACTTACCTCTTCCAGTTTTATTTTAGGTACTCTGCATATGCAGTTTGTTCCAAAATTTGTATCCCTCGTTTGGATGCACCGCAAGCAACATAGATTTTCGTAGCCCTGTTTCTTCCATTTGGCTATTAAATTTTTATCTGCTATATTCTCGTTCAGACAGTACTCGTACAATTCTAAAAGGGAAATAAAAAGGTTTTTAAATTGCTGGCTAAATTAGAGATTAACAACCAAAACACGAATTTTAAAGATGATTCTTAAGTTGGCATTGAATTGTAACTCGTTAAGGAGTTTAGTTTAGTTTATCCAACGCCCACTCTTGACTTTTGAGTCATGCGGTGCCGCGCCAGCCAGTAGAGCGATGAGAAGTGATGCGGGCCCTGGAGGGTGGATTCCTCCCTAACGTCCGCAAGCCCAGGGCAGGAGTTGAGATGTTCTGCGACCATTGAATGGTGACCACACATGGTGCACTCGCCGGAGGCCGACACCCCAATTCTCAGGAGGTGAGCTGCTAGATAGTCATGTCCGGTAATTGCTCGAAATGCTGCCACGGCAACTTGCCTGGGTAGGCTTCTGTCAATGGGTCCAACTGTGGCCAGTCCCTCCCATGACTTCCCTGCGGCGGCCAATATGTGTTGCTCCTTGGTCTTTTGGCTGCATTTCAAGTTTATGGTGTTTTTAGCAGAGGTAAGGCTTGCTGGTACTTTAGGTTGCGGTAGTGTGGTTCCCATTTTCGCAAGAATATCCGCTTTTTCGTTACCGACGAGGCCCACGTGACTCGGTACCCATTGTACCGCGATTGTCCAAGAGCTCTTGCACATTTCGTTAAGTGATCGACGGCATTGGAGGGTGCGGCTGCAGTCAGTGTCATTGTTTCCTGTCACCGCGAGAACAGCAGCATGTGAGTCGACCAGAAAGACAGCTTTGCTATAGTTTTTAACGTTTCTGAGTCGACCAACAGCCTCAACGATGGCAGCGACTTCTCCGTCATAACAACTCAGGGGGGCCCCGACGGCAACATGCCCTTCAAACAGTTTGCAAAAGTACCCTGCGCCAGTCTCGCCCGATCCCGGTATAGACGATCCGTCCGTGTAGATGCGTAGCCAGCTGGACTTCGGGAATCGGGTATTGATAGTTTTTATGGCTGATTTAAGAAGTTCGACATGAGGGACAGATGCTTTGGGGAGGGTATGGTCTTCAAGAGTGAGGTATGCACTTGGTAGGCTCGGGAAAAAAACAGAGCAGTTGACCAAAGGGGCTGGTTCGGCTCGTTAAGGAAAGAACATCACCTCGATTATAAGTATGAGTAGCAAACTGTATCGAATGTTTCTTCCCAGGTTTGTCCCGTAATGTATTTTACCGCATCGTCAGCGAAGCCCATTATAAGCAAGTATGAGTTGAATAGTACGGATAAAGATGATAAGCTAATCAATTATTACGCTTCTTCTTTAGTTTCAATCTAACGATTGGTTTGCAGCAAATCTTTCCACCTCCTCCACTCCTCCCTGTCTCGGGCCGTTCTCTTTAGATCCAAGATGGTTCCGCATCTCATATCCTTCTTGAGGTCTTCTGCGTACGCCTTCCTTGGTCGGTCGCCCTCTTTGTGCCTTCTATTATGGTGCTTAGGAGTCCTTCTTGTCTGATCAGGTGACCCATCTATTTTGCTCTTCTCACCGAAATGGAGGTAATTAGGGATCTTGATTATTACACTATTCACATAAATAAACCTACCTCTGCTAATAGCTTTCCTTCTGTAGAATAAATCGTAGATATACCGCGACTTTTGGTGATGTATTTTGAATATTGGCCACAATGATTCAGTTTTTCTCTTTCCTTCGTGAGGATCTGTTTCAGCTGAAAGGCGCAATAATCTATTAGGAGGGTATACTAAATTTTATTAGTCACACTTAGAAGGAAATCGAACACCCCACTACACGTTTTTTGTACAATTGAAAATTTCTATCAAAAAATTAATCAGTCATAAAGGATCAGTAGAAGAAATGCTTGGTCACACCGCAGTTTTTTTTCCTTTCACTTTGAACAATAAACGTCTGGTTGTCCGATTGTCATTTGTCTCTTATAAATATTAGGACGTGAGGTTATGGATACTCGTAAGGAGGCTATTCCACTTGTCAATATTCAGTCATTTGTGAATCAATAATTGATGAGGTTTTTGTTTTAAGGAGACTATTATGTAGATACTTAACTTATCTCTTATAAATTAAGTTATAACATGGTAGAGACTTATTATTGATGCTTAAATGACGGAATATTGACAAGTGGGGTAGCCGTCTTAGTAGCTCGCGCAATGCTTGTATTCCACATTTCCAGATTCAGGCAATATATATAATATAATGAGTTCTTTTACTGTATGTTTAACACAATACTACTCATTCTAGGCTCACTTTGATCCGCAACACTAAAAATTTGCATTTGAACTAGAAATAAGTCTATGAATATAAATGAATTTTCAGCTTCTGAAAAGGGCATTATGGTGTCAGCTAACCCTTTCAATGAGAGTTTGGTTGCCCATAGGATGTAAAATTATTCATTTAATTAATTATTAAATATAAAATAATAAATTTGAAAATTTATTTGGTTGACGAAATAAGGTTAGTAACATCCATTTTTTCTTACCTTCACGCATTTTTTGTTCCAACTCTTCTAAAGTGGGTTCAATCAACTCCCAGCCCTCCGGTGGTGCTTTTTTGCTTCTTCTTACCTTCGGCATAATATTTTAAGTTATTTTCTCACAAAATAGTTGAAAAACGTCTCAGCGTATGTGTTGTATACAAGGAATTGTCCAATTGTCGAAGGCTTGGCAAATTTTCACGCAGTCGCAGTTCTTCATTGTCGCAGTTTTGCAAAATTATGTGTAAGAAAATGGCGCCAATTCTGAAAGTTTTAAAATTGAGTATAGTTTGCCTTGATTCTTATTCTATTTGTAATTTTCAGATTATTTATGGTTGTTTTGTCTAAAAACATTTAGTTAGGCATTATTTATATCTGAAAGTGTGGTTTAATATGGTTGTTTAAGGTTTTATGAGCAAGTTACTTGTTTAACCCGAACCTCCCCTTTCAAATTTCACAAGTTTAGTTGAAATAAACTTTTTTTTTTTTTTAATTCTTTTTTATTTTAGGAAATGAAGACAAGTCTTCACTTGAAAGCATTTGAAAGCAATGACTTTTTCTCTTCTACCCTCTGGATCATATTATATGGGCAGTAAGTATATTATCTCTTGAGCCCTTGAGGTGTTTGTACCTGAAATATTATAAACGAAGTCAAGGCCGTGGCTAGAAATTTTTTCTGGAGGGGGGGGGGGGTCAATGTGACGTCACCGGAGGTGAGGTAACCCTATCCATTCTCTCCTGCCGAAAATATATCGGGAAGGGGGGGGGGGGGAGATCCATGGGCGAAGTTGGAACTTTCGACTGACTGATTAAGTAGGAACTTCGCTACGAACGCGAATACAGGCTATAATACTTTTTGGCCGCACATTGAATTAATAGATCAGCTTTGGGCGTTTTGGCAAAGCTATTACTTTTTGCCATTTTAAAAATAAAAAAGGAAAAAAAATGTTTGGAACAGAACTTGAAAAAGTGACTCTCAGTCTCCACATCGTCTGTATGTTTTTATCGTGACTGCATTCTACGTGGATGCTTCACCGCGTAGTCATTTAATATTTCCTAGTCCGTCCCTTCGATATCTCTATGAAGGTATGGCGACGATAGGCCGTTGAAACGGTGGTGTATAGGACGTGTGAAAATGTGGTTGAATTTTTTTGAAATTGCGATTTATCTAGTGTGAGTTAGGTTAGAGAAAGGAGGGGGCTATACCCCCTTTGGCCATAGCTAGGTCATCCAATCAATCAATCAATCAATCAAAATTTATTTCCAAAATAAAATTTTTACAGTTTTTTGTCACTTCCCTATGGGCTAGGCCCGTTTTAGGGTGGAAATTTTACAATATTCTAAAATACTAGTATAATACAATGAATGCATGCAGTTAAAATACAAAATTTGTGCTATAGGATCGCTGCCCTCCCCGCAACACAATCCTGGTACGGGCTTGAACCAGTTTCATAGTTACCACTATGTTTACCTTAGAACTATAATGTTAAAACATTTAGTATACAAAACACCTAACAAAGGGTGAGGTTTGAAGTGGTGGAAAGGGTATGTCAGGCGCGCTTAAGAAACATGGTTAGCTCGTCCCCCATCAAGAGTGACCTACTACCCCTGTGGGCCCATTCCTCTCCCCACTCCGTTATACACTGCCCACTTAACCAACCTTAATGTTTGTTGACCCGGTCTGTTCTTGAGCAAATGAGCCCATTACAAGGGCGCTTTGGGATGATTCTTGGAACACACAAAGACGTATAACCAACAGGGGTATAGTTTGTAAGTCCATTATAATATCATGGTTCTCGGTATATGTAGGCTACTGTGTGAATAATTTTTATAATTTTTCTTCCCTATTCAAATACAATCTAATAAGAAGGGATACTTAGAACTGGTCGAAATTTTCGATTTAGAGATTTAACGCTTACATTTTTTTAAGTCCCAGGAAAAAAGAAGAAGAAAAAGAAAAAAATGTAGAAGAAGGAGATGAAGTAGAAAAAGAAGAAGAAAAAGAAGCAGGTGATGAAGTAGAATAAGAAGAAGATGAAGAAGAAAATGTAGAAGCAGAAGTAGAAGAAGAAGAAGAAGAAAATGTAGAAGGAGAAGAAAAAGAAGAAGGAGAAGCAGAAGAAGACAATTTAGAAGGAGAAGAAAAAGAAGAAGGTGAAGAAGAAGAAAATGTAGAAGAAGGAGATGAAGTAGAAAAAGAAGAAAGCGAAGAAGAAGAAGAAGAAGAAGAAGAAGAAGAAGAAGAAGAAGAAGAAGAAGCAGGTGATGAAGAGGAATAAGAAGAAGATGAAGAAAACGAAAATGTAGAAGCAGAAGTAGAAGAAGGTGAAGAAGAAGAAGAAGAAAATGTAGAAGGATAAGAAGAAGAAGATGATGATGAAGAAGAAGAAGTTAAAACAGTTGGTGTGTGTTATCAAAGTAATAGGCAATTTAATTTATTGGATCGAACCAATATTGGAACCCATTCAAAAAAATGAAACCAAAATAATACATTTTCTTTCTCCGATCATTTGAGGAGAAAGTATTATTATAAAGGATTTCCTCGGTTTTTTTTTCTATGTTCTGAGACAAAAAGCTGACCACTACTTGGATGGAGGAGGGGGAGGGGGTTGCAATCGATTTGGGATAAAATGTTCCAAAAAAAGGGCAGCACAGATGTCGTTTCAGCAGCAGCTAGCATCTGGGCCCCTCATCCTTGACTTGTTGAGATGGAAGCAATCGCCGTGAAATTTGCTGAATCACATTTCAAAATTTCCTTCTCCCTTATCCTCCCCTGCGATGCCAAAGTTTATTTATTTTTTTTAGCCAAGTCAATCGTTTCAAATACGGATTAACTTGAGAGAACCGATCTGGCTTATTGTTGGCTTTGTGATATTGATATTGAGTATTGAATTTTGAATTACAATCCATAAGTTAAGTAATGCGAAAATTCAGAAATTCAGGATAAAAATGTAGGTAATTTATCAGTAATCAACAAAATTAATATTTTATTATTTAAACCATATCCTCAGTAGCGTAAAGAGGCCAGGAGCTAGGGCTTTGGAAAAACTAGGCCTGAAATTGTGGAGTTTTACACATTTTGATGAAACATAATATTCCCGAAATAGTGGAATTTACGCACTTTGAAAACAGTTATGTTTTAATTTTACATGTGAAGAATATTACTGCTAACAAGGGGGGCCCGGGGAATGTTTTGAAAAAAGCCTAGAATCGTTTTTCGGCAAAAAAGTCTTGACTTTGCAGAAGAGAACTTTATAACGAAACTGGAAACAGGGGGACCGGGGTCTCCCCGGAGGAATTAAAAAAATAAATACATGAACAATTTGCTGTTGTGCTAAATTTGGGGGTCCAGACCCAGGGACCCCCCCCCCCTCGGCTCCTCCACTGTGTGGTGACTGGTTCCCCACTTTTGTGACAAAAAGCGCTGTTGCAAACTCTCATAAGATGTCGAGAAATAACTGAAACTCAAGTGCATAAGAATTCCGGGGAAAAGGATGGACAGAAACCGACGAAGTAAAAACATTTTCCGAGCCAACCACAATCCAACCTGACAAATTGCCCCAATTTTTTACTAAGCAATTGACTTGAAGTTTTTTGTCCGTTGGCAAAGCGTCAAAAAGTTGTCAACCCGAAGTTTCCCGTATAATACCGTGGTAGTAAAAATTCATGCAAAAAACGCCAAGAGTGTACGAATTCACTGCTGGGTTCTTTATATCCGGTAAATAATATGTCAACTGAAGAAATGGGCTGATTATAATGAGCTTTGCTTGTAAGTTATGACGTTCTTTTTATCTTAACGTATTTTTTTTTGTGGGGACGCTCCAAGACCATCATCTGCGGCAGTTGGTTTTTGAAGAAGAAAAATTTGTTGTCTTGTTAGAAGAATTATAATACAATGAAATAAAATTATAAATCGTGAACTGATAATTTTTTTTTCCAGACTAAAAAATCAAGAGGAAGCTATCGTTATATATATATATACTATATTAGCCAGGCCATGCCAAGTTGTATCTATCTGCCGAACAGAACCTCTTCAAAACTGCACCAAACTTGGTAGTGTGCACAGCGTTGGCTGGGGAACTTGGTGGGACATGAATTGGGTGTCGAGTCCTGGTCTCCTCCAAATTAATCGTGTGACTTTACTATATGTTCCCCAAGTGGTTCGGAATCCACTATAATCAGGAGGGCCACCCTGTTAGTCGACTCCCTTTCTCCCTGAGGTGAAGGCGTCTGCCATTAAGAAACAGACTAACGCCCCCCCCCCCCCCAAAGCTTTGAGAAACAAAGGAAAGTGGACTAGTGTTTAATATATCCTGAGGGAGTTGTGGTACATTATGTACCTAATATACAATGGTATAAATAATTAGATTACTCGTGACTTCGTGGTATTTCATTTTAATAAACAATAGAGTTTTAGAAAAACTTGTTATAACAACCCGAATTAGTAAAACGTAAAACGTTAAGAAATTAACTTTGTCTAAGAAACCCACTTGTGTTAGTATAAAACCCTGAGCGCTTTCGGCAAGAACTGCCATCTACAGAGGGAAACCCACTAGCACAGTTACACCTTATCTGCTATTTGAGACTTGCTCAACTCGAGGAGAAGATGCAAATGTGACTAGGGAGAGGAAACCTTGGTTTATATAGGACTGGGAGCGGGGGGAGTAGGGGGTGGGAGGGGGCGTGGCTGGTTACCTATTCCTAACTTACTAGCTAGATCTATTAGAGGGGATGATTGTGTGAATGTTATGTCCTTTGTTAATTTTTCCCAATTGTGTAAAGCTCTTTTGATTTCAACAATTTAAAAAAATTTAAAGTGTAACTTTTATTTATTTTGTGTAGGGCTGTCCAATTGTGGATGAGGATCGAATGTGTGATTTTCCGAGCTAAGGTGTTTCGCGAATGTGGTGTTGGTGTCTCCTATACCTGTTATATGTTCTCTGACCCTAGTTTTAAAGCTTTTGCCTGTTTGGCCTATGTAAATTGCGTTACAATTTAGACGATAAACTCCATTGCCTTTTTCCTTTTCTGGTTTGGTTTTGCAGTTCATGAGTTTATTGGCTAAATTGTTGCGGTTGTACGGGGCTGGTGTTTTGTCTGTTGTAGAAGAAATGAGGTTACTTATTTTTTCTGTGATTTTTTCTATGTATTATATCCTGAAATATGATTTATTGGTTTCCGGGTTTAAGCTCGCTGGGGGTAAATTAGTTTGAGGTTGTGTTTGATTTTGTGATGTCGTAGGATTCTGTCTATTAGATTGAGATTAAAAATTGTTATTTTGAGCAATTTGTTTTATTGTATTTAATTCATTATTATAGGCCTAGTTGCTTTCATTCATAGGGATGTTAAGGAGTCGAAAAATCATACTATGGAATGCTGCGTGTTTGTGCTGGAATGGGTGAGAAGAATCAACAGGGATTATGTTATCGCTATGGGTTTCTTTACGAAATATCTTGAAGTCTAGGGTACTATTATTTTTGGTGATGGTGAGGTCTAAGAAGTTCAGGGAGTTGTTTTCTTCTACTTCCATGGTAAATTGGATTTTTGGGTGAATTGTGTTGATAAAACTTAAGAAATTGTCTAGTTGTCTGTTACTTCCTGTCCAAATGCAGAAGATATCATCCACATTCCTTGTCCAGAAAGATATACATTTAATCCCCTAATTTTTATTGAGTAGAAGTTTGTGTTCGAAGTTATCCATAAAAATTTCAGCAAGAAGGGAAGAACCCATAGGTAGGCCTATTTTTTGTTGGTAGTAGTCGGATTCGAAACGGAAATAGTTTTGATGAGTGCATGTGTCTAACAGAAGGAGGGTCTCAGAAATAAGGCTGTTCGAGGTATTATTGTGATAGAGTGACTGGGCAACTAATTTAAGTACTTCGGGTACGGGAATATTAGTAAACAGATTTTTGACATCGAAAGAGACGAGTTTGGCATTGCTGGATAAGGAAAGGTGCTTAAGGCGGGAAACCAACTCGAATGAGTTTTTGACGCTGTGGCGGGGTGTGAAGTTTGATAGCTCGCGAATGTGTTTGTTGAGAAAACTAGCTACTTTGCTGGCTGGGGCACTGTTATACGAAACTACTGGGCGGATAGGTTGATTGGGTTTATGAAGTTTAACCAGACCAAAAAATGAAGGAGCTACGGGGTTCATGTTGGTAAATTTATAGGCTATATCTTGGGGTATCGTATTAGAGCTTTGTTTAATGGCTTTTTCGGTTGCTTTTTGGAATTTGTTTGTGGGGTCTACTTTAAGTTTTACGAATGTGGATTCATCAGAAATGAGGTCTAAGACTTTAGAAACATAATCATGGGTAGGTAAAATGACAATAGAATTTCCTTTATCCACCTTGGTGAGTGTAAGTTTATCTTGGGCTAGTTTCTTTTTTATAGATTTAGTGTTATCGTTTTTGTGTGTAAGTTTGACGTTTTTCAGAATAGCTGCTGCTATGTGTTTTTCATTATTGTGGTTTTTAGGCTAAATTCAGTGTCTGACATTAAGTTGGTTAACGTGTTTTTGTTTAGACTTATATCGGGGCAATACTTGAGGCCCTTGTTGAGAAGTTCCATTTCTTTTGTGTTGAAAATCGTGTTAGATAAGTTGACGGTACGAGGATAGAATTTATGTGTTGTGATGGGTAGTGTAGTGAGTGTCTGCGCTGAAGACGTGAGGCCTTGACTTACCCCAGTCTGCATCGATCGATGAAGGGGGTTAGACCGGGAACGTACGTTCGTCCCGCGCATCTGATGTTTCGTGTCGCGATGTGATGTGTGATGTATTCCGTTGGATTCGTTATTTTGGTTTTGACTCAGTTCTTTTATTTTTTTATTTAGTGTTGTGCGTTTTTTGTAAGTGATGCCACTAATTTTTGTGTATACTTGATCATGGAAGGTGGTCCATTCTAAAAAGTGAAGTTTGAAAGATAATTCTGAATGTAAAACTAAGGTAAATGCTTATGCTGTCTCTGATTTTGAACCATTTTTTGATTTCTTCTGCTAGCCAGACTTTCTGGGCGATTCTAAGTGCTTTATTGGATATTGTGTGGAAAAGGTTGCTGTTTTAATTTGGATGTATTTAGGAGTGATTCTAAGTCTTTTGCAATCGTGGTTAAATTTGAGGTTATAAGTGAAACAATGGCGAATTTTTCTTTTTAAGTTTCCTATAGATTTTGAGTTGTTCAGCAAGACTAGCTGTTTTAACATAAATAATTAGATTACTCGTGACTTCGTGGTATTTCATTTTAATAAACCAATTTAAAAATAAATGAACACGCACCATTCCATAGTATGATTTTTCGACTCCTTAACATCCCTATGAATGAAACCAACTATAGCCTAATAATGAATTAAATACAATAAAACAAATTGCCCAAAATAAGAATTTCAATCTCAATCTAATAGACAGAATCCTAAGACATCACAAAATCAAACACAACCTCAAACAATTTAGCCAATAAACTCATGAACTGCAAAACCAAACCAGAAAAGGAAAAAGGCAATGGAGTTTATCGTCTAAATTGTAACGCAATTTACATAGGCCAAACAGGCAAAAGCTTTAAAACTAGGGTCAGAGAACATATAACAGGTATAGGAGACACCAACACCACATTCGCGAAACACCTTAGCTCGGAAAATCACACATTCGATCCTCATCCACAATTGGACAGCCCTACACAAAATAAATAAAAGTTACACTTTAAATTTTTTTAAATTGTTGAAATCAAAAGAGCTTTACACAATTGGGAAAAATTAACAAAGGACATAACATTCTCACAATCATCCCCTCTAATAGATCTAGCTAGTAGGTTTGGAATAGGTAACCAGCCACGCCCCCTCCCACCCCTCCTCCCCCCGCTCCCAGTCCTATATAAACCAAGGTTTCTTCTCCCTAGTCACATTTGCATCTTCTCCTCGAGTTGAGCAAGTCTCAAATCGCAGATAAGGTGTAACTGTGCTAGTGGGTTTCCCTCTGTAGATGGTAGTTCTTGCCGAAAGCGCTCAGGGTTTTATACTAACACAAGTGGGTTTCTTAGACAAAGTTAATTTTTTAACGATTATTTGGGTTTTACTAATTCGGGTTGTTATAACAAGTTTTTCTAAAACTAAATTTTTTTATTATTTTTTGTTTATACAATGGTAGGCCAGCTTATAGTGCCAGTTTTACATTTTACATACCGTATGTATTATTAATCAAATCATTTTTAGTTACAGTTAGGCTAGTATAAATTAGATCGTAGTTATAGTAGCAAAGTAATTTTAAGTATTAGTTATAGGTATTGAGATATTATATTGCAGTATTATTATATGGTGTATACAACATTGACATTAAATTAACTTTGGTTGAAGAGGTAATAATGAAGAACCAGTAGAATCCGGGCTGATGGGCCGTGGTAGAAATGAAAGTGAGCTTCCAAACGTTTCGTCGACATCTGCGGTCGTCATCTTCAGTGGCGCTGTGTAGACTTCAAAGGTTGTACCTTGGTGGCTCCGTAGCTACGGCCCATTGGCCCGGATTCTACTTGTTCTTCATTAGACTCCGGCCTTTGCAGTTACACTCCACGTAATAACCGAAATTAGATGATAAGAAAAACTGGGTTTCGACCCACGATCTTGTTGTTGTTGTATAGCTGTGCTAACCTGTCTAACATTACGAATCATGTCAATACCAGAATATAAGTAGAAGAAATACATCAACTGTTCTTGTCGGGGCTTGTGGTTCAGCGGTCAAGACGACGCCCCAGTTGGGCGTAGATCGTGGGTTCGAATGCCACCAAGCCCAGTTTTTCTATATCCACAAATTTCGGTTATAGGTGTTGAGTGGTACCTTGACCTGACTGACGTAAAAAAAATCAAGAACTACACGAATTATTGTAATATTATCATTTAAATATTATAGGGAGTAACTTTTAACCGCCTTCCTTTTCCATTTGGAAGTAGCCCATACCAATATAAGAAACCAAAATAAATAATACCATCTTCAAGAAACAAGACGGGGCTTGTTTATGACATTAAAAGCAACCAATCGACCCTTTTTGCACAAGTGCGAGTACTATTTTTTTAATTAAACCCCAAGTGGTGGTGCTGAATTTATTAAGGTCCAACTGAGAACAAAAACGACATAACCTGTAAAAGTTTCCCATCGCGTCTTCTTGTTTCCCTTTTGGTTGACTTTCCGTGTAGTCTAATGAAAAGCCTCGGCGTCTTCCTCGTACAATTTACCGTCCCCCATTTACTTTTGTCGTGGCAGCAGAAAGCGTAATGAGTTGGCATTTTTATTTTCCAACAGAAGCTGCAGCATCTGTTTCTTCAACTGTGAAAACGACCGAGGGTACGGTGGGAGGGGTACGGGCTTTCTTTTCCTTTTCCTTAGCTCCAATCAATGATGTAAAATATGATGCTGTCTGCATCAAAGTGGTATATAAATTCTTTACACTTTGTTCCAGGCACGCAAAAATAAGTTACTGGAGGCTCAGTGTATTAGTTCCGCACCCTTTTTTTGGACCACTCGAATATCCTCGCTTCCAGAGTGATCATAATAAACGCAGGCCAATTGCAGATGCTGTCCCTTCAACTGTAAAAACGACCGAGGGGCGACGCGCGGTTGGATAGTTACCTGCAAACGGTCTTATCCTGTCCAAGAAAGAAAGGAAGAAAAAATAAAGGAGGAAAAAAGAGAGAAAGATACAGAGAAAACGAGAAAACAAAGAGAGGGCCAATCTAGCGGAGTTAGGGCTATATAGCCCTCGCTTACACTCAACTAGGACGGCCCGGGACCGCCTGCTTAACATACCCTCGGAAGCATGGCCAGAAAATGTAGTAAGTGTGGGATTCGAACTAACAACCTTTCAAGTGAAAGTCGGAGTATCTGCCACTACTCTACATGTCCTGATTGGAGGTTTTTCTTAAAAGAGGAAATTGGCTATTTTCTAGGTCAGAAAAAATAGTAAAAAAATAGTACCTACCTGTATCAGAACTTTTATTTTTTTAATTAAATTCGTACCTAAATCTCATTTATTGTTAAAACGGTGGGATTTATCATAATCTAACAATAATAAAGCCACAGTATTTTTTACTGAAGCCTAGTTAGAGAGAAGTTAGAGAAAAGGACAGGCCGGACAGGTAGAGTTGTGGTACAGACTCCGACTTTCACCCGCAAGGTTTTTGGTTCGAGTCCGGTGGGTATGCAAAGCACACGGTCCCGGGCTTTCCTAGTTAACTGTAAGAGAGGACTTTATAGCCCTAACTCCGCCAGGCTCGCTTAGTAATAGAACAGAAAAAAAGCAATATTTATTTATTTATTTAGAAACGAAGATATTGAATAATTATACGGAAGTGGAATCGAACACGAGTCTCCAGCATGCCAGGCCGTTGCTTTATTCTTGATTGAACAGGCCATATTTGAAAATTTGAAAAAATCAGATGGACCATTTTTGCACGCTTTAATACCTCCCACGCGCCCTTTTCTTAATATAGCCAGTTATTATTTTTCATAACAGAAAGAATTAACTGTTGAATTGAAATGGCTTGCGTCTTCAACTTGAAAGAAAGTGGCTTGCTCTTTCATTTCTCCCGCGTTTTTTTTCTCAGCTCATCTAAAAATTTTCCCCGAAATATTTTAATAAGCAGTTGCTGCTATATGTATAGAAAATGGCGAGGACAATGGCAAGATATACTGAAACGTATAAATACAAAAGATTAAAAATAACCAATACGTGTTGTTGCTTGCTATCCAACACCTGCTTTCAGCATTTCTGCTTTAAGCAACCCTTTCAGCCTGGCGGGGGGGGGGGGGGAGAGGGAGTGAGTCTGTTTATTAACTTGAGGCACCCTAAGGGCAGACCCCAGCCTGTCTTTTCCTGTTGTAACCATACCATTGGTCATGGCTTCATGGACACGGCAAAATCAAACCACATGAGAATTTTTCTCTGAATAATCCAAATTATGGCTACATTCAGAAGCCCGTATTCTCTAACATGATGTTTTACAGGGGCTATGTAATCCTGTCCCACTGCAGCAATGGAGATAGTACTGGACTTCCCACCCCTCCAGTGGAAACTTCAGCAGAAATGGCATTACTAAGAGTGGAAGGGCAATTAAGAGAGACTCAGCCTCTCTGACTACGTCTGACCACTGCCTGGATATGCCAAGCGATAGAATCCATCCAAAATACTGTTTTAGGAGGGAATTCGAAACTATATTAGGGACAATGAAAGAATGCTGCGAATCAGCAGGAATTCTCAATAGTCACACAATCAAGTGGTTTACTGATGGCTCTAGGCTAGGAAGTACCAAACCAAGAACAGGCCTTGGCGTCTTTGGTCCTGGGGTTAAATATCTGGAGTCTCTTAGGGAGACAACTATAGTCTTGCAGATTTTGCAATGAAGGTGCGGAGGACGATGCGATGCAATCGCACGAAGAAGAGCAGCATGCTCGGAAAGCTTGCAGTTACATGTAAAAGACCTGCCACTTCTGAATCCCCTCAAGATCCTGGCTCTCGTGAGAGAGATAGGCCTCGAGAAAGCGATGTAGAAGTGATGTAGATACTTTGTTGTAGGGGGCACAATAGGCCAATAGGCTTAAGTGCACACAGGTAACACCTGTACCCCAATTTATATATAAAAAAAAGGGCAGACCCCTTCTCCTCGTGGAGGAGGGGTGTTGACTGACAGGGTATAGTGGATTCCGGACCACTTGGGGAACATAGTAAAGTTACACGATTAATTCGGATGTGACCAGGTCTCTACACGCACTAGAGTGACTGGTATAGTCTCAGCACGTTATCATGTCCCTCCATGTTCACATTTAGGCACATTCAATGTTTTCCTCGTTACAGCATGATTTATAGTGAACATTGGAACAGTCTACATTATATGTACCGTTACCAGTTCCTGCTTTCAATATGGCCTCTAGGCTTTTGGGAGCTTAATAAGCTGCGACTTCTCAGCTTGAATTAAGTCAGCTGTGAGGTACAAATTTCATTTAGAATTTGCCTCGATGATAATTGTGCCTTTCAGCCTTTGTCAAGATGATGAGCTTCTCTTTGTTTTACGTATTTAGCTTACCGTAGACGATGCAATCACTGTAAAAGGTTGTTCATTCCAACGTAAATTGTTTTCTTGACGTCTCATTCGCAACCTTAAGAGAGGGGTTTCATTCCCAGTTACACAATGAACTTTAGAAATTTGAATACTGTTAGGCTCTCTAGTCTTTAAGATATTGTTGGATGCATATAGGTTCAGTGGCAAGGCGGTAGCGACGTAGCGTGCTTGTACTTAGGCGCCCATTCCATTGACCGGCTAGGGCTATTTCCAAAAACAGTGACGTGGTAGCAGACATTCAAGACGTAGGTTGCGTTTCCACCGATCTCGCATTGCAGAATGCAAATGACATTGACGGAAATTAGAATTTTTCTTTTTATAGAAATCTATTAAAATGTTTGTACTTAACATATCCCATGACGCCATTTTTTAATTTTAGTTTGTTTGTGATTTTACTGTATGATCATTGATCAATTTTAACTATGGCATAGAGGAAAATAAACATTTCCGTCAATTCTGCAATGCGAGGTCGGTGGAAACGCCACCTAAGTCTTGAATGTCTGCTACCACGTCACCGTTTTTGGAAATAGCCCTAGCCGGTCAATGGAATGGGCACCTTGTGCCAGTCTCTACACATCTTGCGGTCGGAGACGTGTCGCTACTCGACACAAGTACCTATTAGCAGTTACTTAGTGAGACGGTTAATTGGATACATTCATTATATTGTTTTTACGCGATTTAACTTTAAAAAAAATTGTGAATTGACTTGTATCTGTACTTGGTTAAGTCATGCTTTCGCCTGTTGTATTGCGTCAATAATGAGCTTGTCTCAGCTCCTTCATCATCGCTTGTAGCCGGTGTAGGTGAACATCGAGGACGTGGAATCAATGTGAATAATGTCCGTAATCCATGGGGTCGTTGACATTGGGCAAGGGACCAATGTTTTTTAGGTTTTTGAAGGGGGTACCCCCAAATAAAAAAATAAAAAAAAACTGTTCCAAGTCATTTTTTTTTTTTTGTGAACCTACATGCCAAATTTCATCGAGATCCACTGAGTAGTTTGCCCTCAAATCGACAAACAAGGCGACAGACAGATATTTTGTAAAAGCCACTTGTTAGGGTTCTTGGGGCCTTAAATCGTGTAAATCGACTAAAATCCCGAAATCGAAAATTATGACCATCACAAAGCTTTCCTTACACCTGCTGCGTATAAATAGGAAAGCAACAAAACACCTCAGGCTATTTGCAAGAAGGAGGAGATATTTTCAGCCAGGCAATGGTTGACAACATCTTATTATTATAATTGTGATTGCTGAGCAGAAACAACAAATAAATGCATTTCGTCTTCGTTTGTGTACGAGCACTGGAAAAAGACACCAAGGCTTGTTACCGTTAAAACACATCTCCCTATTATCTTAGAGTGAGGGATGGTAATGGGACGATTTGAATTTGAGAACTTATGGTGTTTTGCTGAAATTCAGGCTTTTTTAGCAGTTTTTTAAGGCTTCAAAACCTAATTTGGAAGCATCATTAGATCCATGGGCTTCAGAGAGGACCCGCGGGCACTTGAAAAATTGGAGTTTGTTGTGAATGCGGGCGGGGGGGGGGGGGGCATACAGGGAGGGAGAAAAACTCAAATTTTGGAAATTTCCATGGGGCTCCTTTAAACACAAAACACAAAGGCTTTGACGACCGTCTGCATCAGTATTATTATTTCGAATGACTTTTTATGGTACGGTATACGTTCTCGATGTCAACCTACACCGGCTGCAAACGATAGTGGACAAGCTGGGACAATGGTTAACATTGACGCAATGAAACAGGCGAAAGCATGAATTAACCAAGTACTGATACGAGTCACGACCGTCTGTAGGAGTCATGTGAACTATTCCAAGCTGTTGAGCCGTGGTCAGTTGGAACTTCAAGAATCTGATTACCGAAATCTTATCCTCTTATCTTATCTTAGTCCTTATCAGGGCTAAACCATCAGTTCTTCACATATAAGTAAGCCTGGTGACTTTTTTCCAACGCCTGCTGCTTTCAGCATTTCTACTTGAAGCAACCCTCCATGAGAGAGTTTCTTCAGTGACTTCGTGGAAGTGAAACATAAAGTAAAGTAAAGTAAAGTAATTTTTATTTCCTTCAAAATATAGATTAACAATTATTTTATAAGTGAAATAGCAGTAGGAGGGGACCCTTTAGGACGAGCCTGTGCTGGGCCCCCTTTTAATATAGCTAATAGCTAAAATTAAAAACTGAAAACTAAAAACTAAGATAAGCGAATAATAATTATTAAGTTTTAGTTGCGACAACTAAACATACAATACAATAAAAAACATGCTGACATTCTGGGTGGCTGTTAGGACAATAAAGGACGGTTTTTGTAACTTATATTTCAGGGTATTGGCTGAGTTGTTTTATAATTTTATCTTTGTAAATAGTTAGGTTTAATGCTGATTTAACTGATAGAGGGAGCAAATTGTATGCTTTTACTGAGAGAAAGGAGTGTGAATGCTGAAATAAAGTAGATGATTAATAACTTTAAATATAAAAAATTGCACTTAATTCCACAACATAATTTTTTTTTTTATAGTAACAGCTGTTTCGGTGTAACACCATCTTCAGACTGAAACTATTAAAAATTTATGTTGTTGAATTAAGTGCAATTTTTTATATATAAAGTTATTAATGAAGCAAGCCTTTCAGCCTGGCGGGGGGAGTGAGTCTGTTTGTTAACTTGAGCCACCCCAAGGACAGACTCCTTCACCGTGGGGAGAAGGCTAGTTGACTGACAGGGTGGACCTCCTGATTATAGTGGATTCCGAACCCTTTGGGGATCATAGTAATGTCACATGATTAATTCGGAGGTGACCAGGACTCGACACGCGTGTGGACTGGCTGGTATAGTCTCAGCGCGTGATTATGTCCCACCATGTTCCCCTGCCAACGCTGTGCACACTACCAAGTTTGCCGCAGTTTGGAACAACCTCTGTTCTGGTGGATTCAACTTGGTATTGCCGTTGGCAGTAAACCTGATGATGGGAGTAGCACCCACTCCTGAAACGTAACCCCTTTAAACCTTCCCATGACAATGGGCTCCAGACTGTCTCTCTGGATTATTGAGAAAATTCGATCCCCTTGGAGGATTCAAACTACCGTTCTCTCGATTGAAATGCAACTTTCCAATCACGACGGCCCTGACAATGGGCTTCGCTCTAATTGTTCGATGACTGTGAGGTCCCTGCCTCTAATGTCTATTAACACAGCAGGTAATGCAAGTCCAACTAACCCTTTGTTAAATTATATTACACCATTGTCAGTAACCTTTTCCAATAGATTCAGAAGAGAGGCTTGAACATTTATATACCCCCTTGCCCCTTGATTTCCATTCACTTTTGAATTGTTAACAAGATAATAGGGTGACTTAATGGCATTCAATTCTTTGACTTACGGTTAATTGTGGTTAGGTTATTTTTTAATGACTTGTCCCAAATGAATTGAAAATTTCCTCATTACAGCAGAATTCATAATTTTGTTGACTCCATTACCACAGTTTACTTTAGCCTTTGTTCATTACTTCAACTTCCACCGAAATTTCTTCTATTTATACATTTTTTATATCTTTATCCAAGTGTTTGGCTGGGGGGGGGGGGCAGAATTTTTAATAAGATGACAATAATTTGGGGTCAGTGGTATTTAAGCGTGCCAGGTCCAGCGCATAAGGACGTATTGAAATTTCTTGATACTAAATAAAATAAATAAATATTGACTATTTTTGTTCAATTACTTAGCCAGCCTAGTCGGGTTAAGGCTATAAAGTCCTCTCTTATTTTCAAGCACACCATTCGCGCAGTGTAACAGGTGGACTTAACCAAGTACTGTTGTTTCCAATGCCTGCTTTCAGCATTTCTGCTTTAAGCAACCCCGTCAGCCTGGCGCGGGGAGTGAGTCTGTTTATTAATTTGAGGCACCCTAAGGGCAGACTCTTTCACCTCGTGGGGGGGGGGGAGGGGAGTTGACTGACAGGGTGGATCTCCTGATTATAGTGGATTCTGAACCACTTGGGGAGCATGGTAAGGTCACACGATTAAATCGGAGGTGACCAGGACTCGACAAGCACGTAAACTGACTGGTATAGTCTCAGCGCGTTATCATGTCCCACCATGTTCCCCTGCCAACGCTGTGCACACTACCAAGTTTGCCCCAGTTTGAAACATGTTCTGCTCCCATGGAATCAACATAATAAGGCCTTTGGCACTTAACCAAGTACTGATACCAGTTACTCGATCCATTAAGTATTGGCATTAGAAAAATTGGAATGTGTATTAACAAAAACTCAGATTCAACCTTATATTCAACATAAGCAATCCAAATTCCAAATAGTTCTTCAATCGAATAAATGTTAGAGTGTGTAATCTGCAGCTCTATTATGGCGATTTGGGATTAACATAATTTATTTAAATAATTTAAATAATATATTATATAATACCGGGGTTAACATAATACTAGTGTATATTTTTTAAAACCACATTGGTAAGGTGACACGTGACGGTAATAATATATGCGCGGGAAATTAAAATTGATAAGTTATTTTAATAGAAGAGGATTTTGTTTAGTAATTGAACGAAACACTAGTAGGCCCTATACATTAAAATGTAATGAATTTTGAAATATAAGAAGAATTTTAATCAGTGTGTCTACATCTAAGGGAGAAAACAATGAAAAATCACCAAAAATATTAATTTATCAATTTGAATTTCCCGCGTATTTTGCACTCATTTGTTTAAAACAATTGAATAAACCCCGGTATCATAATAATACCAAATCGTCATGATCGGGCTGCAGGAACAATAACAATGGAACTTACATTAGCGTGACGTTACAAAGGAGGAGTATATGGTACTAGTAGTGATCGGGAATCTCTCAACTAAAGATTAACCATCAAACCTTCCAACATAATCCCATTATATCAATTTTCAATCATATCAATCGCAATACTATAGTAGACTGTAAAGAAAAACTTGATGCTATAAAAGCACCAATATAATATGAAAAGTTTCGCTCTCTCTTGTCCCGGCAATCGCTCCCCAGGGGGCGCAAACATCAAACTCGTGAAGAGAAAAGAAAAAAAAAATGGGTCAAAATTAGACGGGGGACAAAGTTTGGTGATTGCCGAATACGTTTGTTGAATCTTTGATGAAATCAGCGATCAAACTGATTTCACTGAATCAGCAGTTTAAAATAATTATTCTGCGTGCTAAGTCTCGGGGCTAGACTCTGCATGCTTGATGAGGCCCTCCTGCCTTTATTTCATCAGGCCGCCCCCTTTACTTTAGAGAACCGTGGCAGAGGAGACGCGACAGTTTGTGTCATGTTCGGTTCCATGTACTGTAGCTATAAAGAAAAAAAAGAAAGAAAATTGTCCTAATTTTCCATATGGGCGAATTTTAGGCCTTTCAGCCAACTCTTACAATTAGCCCATAATGTTACTTAAATACCTACAATTTATAATAAAACTTAAAATAAAAACTAAACTAAAAGCGACCATTTCCACACCATTTATACAACATACATACTCATGAAATAATCGGGACACTCCCTCTTAAACGTAACGTTTTTCATTTCTGATTGGATCCGGTAGGGAGTTCCAAAGCCTCACCGCCTGCACCGAAAAGAAAGAAGATAAGTTCTGGGATGCATGGATTGGAAATGATAACTTATTTTTTTCTCTTGTATTCCGTGTATGGAAAGAGGATAAAGGATGGAAAAGGGGTGAAAGGTAGGGCTATAGTGATTGGACTCCGTTTTTAGGGAGATTCATCTACCTATTGAGATGGCGACCAATGTTCGACTTCCGGAATATTTCTTTACAACTTACCAGCAAGACATGTAGAGTAGTGGTACAGACTCCGACTTTCACCCTCAAGGTTGTTGGTTCGAGTCCCACACTTCCTACATTTTCTGGCCATGCTTTGGAGGGCATGTAAAGCAGGGGTCTTCCTAGTTGAGTGTAAGAAAGCCCTAACTCCGCTTGGTTGGCTTAGTAATAGAACAAAAAAGTCAATATTGACAATATTTATTTATTACCATTATTTTCATTACCCCCTGAGCGTAAAACTACCCCCTTAATATGTTATAAAATATATATATATATATATATATATATATGAGACTTCGATAGCAAGGTGCAGGCACGGATCTAGAATGAGACCAAGGAGGGGGCTAAGATTAAAATATACGAATAAAGAAGATTAATTGCAAAAAATTGCCAATATTATCAGAGGTGGTCCTCTTGTCAGTGGCGTAACGATAGGTTTTCGAAGGAGGTGGCGTATAAATTGGTGCCCCTCCAACCAATTTCATAAAAGTGTATAAAATGCGGAAAGCCGTTCTCATGGACGTACGCAGATTTTAAATGAATGACCTTTGTCCTTTGCGCATGAACCAGAGGGTTTGGAAATATGAAAGGGGGCCCGGGGGTCTCCCCCGGGTGAAAAGTTTTGAAATATAGGGCTGAAATATTGGGGTTTTATGCATTTTCATAGCAACAAGGTTTCTATATTATAGGGAATTAATACAATTAAGCGCACGGGGGGCCCGGGGCTCTAACCCGGGAGAAAAATTGTGAAAAATAAGACTGAAATAGTGGGGTTTGAGGAACCTAAGTTGGGGGGGGGGCTATAGCCCCCATAGCCCCTTCCCCCGGAGATGCGCGCCCGGCAAGGTGGTAGCGTGCTTGTAATTGTGTGAGTCTCTACACACCTTGCGATCGGAAACGTGTAGTAACTCCACACAAGAACCTATTAGACGACTGAAGAGGTTAATCCGATACATTCATTAAATTATTTTACTTTGGGAAAGCTTGTTACTCTATTAAACACCTAAAACATACCAGAAGGTAGAAATCATCGATAGAATGGTTCAGCGGAAAAAATATTTTAGTTTTTATTCATGAAAATTGAGTAATTTTTATTTTTTTACCCCCAAAAACATGCTATCAAGGAGAAAAAGACCTATTATGTTTTGTTATCATTAATAATGACTACAATATATGTGAATTTTAAAGAAATCACTAGAGCCGTTTTAGTGAAATAAGTTTTTTTTAGCAGTTTTTTTGAGTTTTATGAGGGTGAAACCACCAAAATTGAGTTGGCGCAAAATCAAATCAAAAAAAATTCCGAGGCATAATTTTGTAAGCCTACATGCCAAATTTCATCCAAATCCACCGAGTAGTTTGCCCGCAAATCGAGGAACAGACAGACAAACCGACGGTCAAACCTACAAACAGATATTTATTTTCTCGAAAACAAAAAAAACTTTTTTTGGTTCCTGGGACCTCAAAGCTTTGCTTTTACTACTAATAAATAGCATAGGAAAGCAAAAACAGACACATCTACGATAATGGTAGTATGTTAATAATGGTACTGTACCATGGTATGGTATGGTACGGTATGGTACCACAGTTTTATTTTACACATTACAATTTTTTTGTGTAAGTATTCATTCAAACAGATTCGATATCATTGGGTACACATCTCTTTTAAAGCACCTCTAAATGCCGTTCCTCAGCCTAGGCTTAGTTACAGCCTCCCTTTATTTGAGCTGTCTTTTTTAATTTTGCCCCGAGGATTTTATAGATGATGTCTTGGGGCTTTGTCTTGACGTGTTGGCTTAGCATTGTTATCATCAGGTTTTATGAAATCAGTTATGCCGAGAAATTTTATTATTAAAAAATATACGTCTTCTAGCTATAGCATATATTGTACTACGGTATATTAAATAAATAATCCATTGGCTTTTTGTTCTATTATCAAGCCAACCTGCAGCCGGATCGGGGCGTTTATAATACCGGTATTTATTTAATCCACTGGTAAACAAGATAATTTTATAATGGAAAGTGCTATTCAAAATTTTTTTGTTTACAGTTATAATCCTAGGGTATTTATTTAACCCCGGTGTTATAAAGGCCTCGATCAGACTGCAGGTGGAGTTAGGGCTATAAAGCCCTCTCTTACACTCAACTAGGAAGACCCGGTACCACTTGATTTAAATGCCCTCCGAAGCATGGCCAGAAAATGTAGCAAGCGTAGGACTCGAACCAACAAACCTTCGGGTGAAAACCGGAGTCTGTACCACTACTCTGCATGTCCTGACATGTTGACAATGATTTCATCATTAATTGATGATTTCACGTGGAAACACAGTTGGGCTGTTTATAATTCCTTGTAAAGTATTAATGTAATTTAACATAAGTTAAATTTAATTATAATTGTATACAATTTATCATTTTATGTATACTGGTCTTGTTGCAACAATTGGAATAAAGATGTATTTGATTTGATTTGATTTGATCATCATCATCTCTATCAATCAGGTCCAGTTGCCCTCGTGTGACATTCGAGACTCCTCCACTCCTTTCTGTCTTGTTGTTTTGGTTTTCATGTGCGCACCCCCTAGTTTTTCCATCCACCAAAACCGAACCCCTTATATTGCATCTTAACAAATGTGGCATGGCGTGAAAGGGGAAGAATGGATAACGATATACTTGTAGATATAATTTTCATTAAGTTAGGACTTTTATATCTGCCTAAAAGCTTGCTTTGAACAATAAATTTACATAGCCTACATATTATTTACTGTATAAATACCATCAGAGCTGATGAAACCTATAGTAGTAGTAGTGTTCGTCGGGTTAATAACGACTTAGGCCTCATATTTGGGCCCATAGAGGGACCCCGACTTGACTGTCCTACGCCAGCCCATAGGACAGTGGACCTCCTGATTATAGTGGATTCCGAACCACTTGGGAAACACAGTGAAGTCACACGATTAGTTCGGAGGTGACCAGCACAAGTCCTACCATGTTTCCCTACCGGCACTGTGCACACGACCAAGTTATCTGCAGCTTTCAACCTGCTCTGGCCCGCTGGATTCAACTTGGTATGGCGGCCGGCGATGGAACCTATAACTTTTTCGGCACACAAAAATTCCTAATATACTTCCCGTCTATATAAAAGTTTCAATTCAAAAATAAAGAATTTTATACAGGAAAATACATTCTACAATATAAAGGGTTCGTAGTAGTGACAAAACTCTCAGTAAAAAATTGTCATTATTTGAAAAACGTTTGATGATTCTAAGTACAAAGTCCAAGAGTACACTTTATGGGACTTCCTGCGGAAACATACCAGAATAAGAGAAATAAGTGCACTTCGACTTAAAGCCACCAGAGGCTTGATTTTCTTCAAGTGCTTTACACTTTCAAAGAGAAAACACTCATACTCTTCGCGTCTCACTGCATCTTCTATATACTTTTTTGCTATGCTCGTGATACCGTATTTCAATGATATATGAGGCTACCATATTGAAAGGAACTTAAATGAGAATTTATCTGAAAAAAAGAGACCAATAGCTGGAAAGGGAATTGCCAAACAATGACGCCTATGAACTTTTACTTATTAAATTATTTTTACTTTGACTGGACGTCTACTTGAAATCGTTGATTTTTCGTAAAAAGTGTTGATAGTCATTATCTTAGATAATAATACGGGCTTTCAGTCAAATTTAAATTCATTCCTCTGCGACTAATATTAACTGAGATATGAATTATATAAGGTTTCATTCGGCCGCCATCTTGTAACGAAATAGTGGATCTAGCTGGTTAACACCGCGATCTAGATATTTGTATGATCAACTTTTGTGCCAAATTTAATCAAAATCAGATAATATCCAATTTACGGAAGTTAGAGTGTTTACTAAAATCTATATACATATATACAATATATATATACATACATACATATGTATATATATAACATTTTGAACGGAGGGTTTAGGCTCAGGGGGTCATGAAATGAAAAGTTGTGAAGAAATTTTCCGAAAGTCGGACATTGGTCGCCATCTCAATCTTCTTCAAGTTACAGCCGGATGGCTGGTTGGCAGCAACATGTGACTTCGATGCCTCCACTCCCCTCGATCCTGGCACGCTCTCTTCAGCTCCACGTATGTCTTTGCCCCTACATCCTCCATATACATAGACAGCTCAATAGGTAGATGAATGTCCCTTAAAAAGATAAAAACCTTTTCTTTTATTGAGAATTTGAAGATCTACAAATTTGGTGCAAAAAAAAGTTTTCGAGAAAAACCCTAAAAACCTAAAATTGTGACCTTTGACCCCGAATAACTTTTATTGCCCACATGGGATCTTTGGGGGCTTTATGTATCTGTAAAACCAAGGTATGTGCTAAAATTTGGTTCGGTCGGAATTGTTGTTACTTGAAATGTCAATATTGACTGGGCTATACAGCAGGATAAGGAACGCTGTTATCTGTTATCAATTAATACAGGGTGCCTAGGCCGTAGCCAGGATTTTTCTCCAGTAGGGGGGGAGTGGTGGGGAGCTGTGACCATATGTTTCCGCTCGTACTGGGCGTACGGGGAATGCTTGCCCAGCGGAAGTTTCATCCTTCTACGTATATATCTAGGTCCCGCACTTCGTCCATCCGTTCTACACTCCAGTTATCTGCAAACTGGACCAATTGCTTAATTGACCGCGGCAAACTACATATTAAATAAATAAATAAGGACTTTTCTATTACTAAGCCAACCTAGCGACGTTAGGGCTATAAAGCCCTCTTTTACACTCAACTAGGAAGGCCCGGGACCGCCTGTTTTACATGCCCTCCGCGGCATGGCCACAAAATGTAGGAAGTGCAGGACTCGAACCAGCAACCTTTCGGGTAAAAGTCAGAGTCCGTACCACTACTCTACATGTCTAGTCTATTGCATTGCCAATAAAATGAAATTAAGGAGTTAATGAAATTGAAAACTGCCAGGACGTGATGCACGCTATGGTACTGTTTGGCAAATTGTACAATATAGCCTGTTGTGACGGTATTGCAATAATAGCAAATTGTAATAACGTAGCAATAACAGAGTATTATGGGGGGGGGGGGGGTTAAAATTCAAAGGGATTGGCGAAACTGCAATATGGGTTAATACCGTACTTAATTGTAAGAGTCTTCAAAGTAGTTGAGCTTCTGAGTAAGGCCAATAAATATTGGTCTCCGAGGCGAAGACGCGAAAATACATACATAATATATATATTTATATATATAATATATATATATATATAATTTTTACCTTTTCCAGTCACTTGCCAATACCATAGGCACGAAGAAATGGAAATGACAACACTCAGCCACCTACGCGATAAGATAATGGATAAAAAAGCAATAGTGATCAAATCGCAGCATTTGCAAACAAAAAACATTAATTTACCATGGGAAAAATAAAATTGCTGACCCAGCAAAAAGTATATTGGAGAAAAAAGACTGACTGCTTCAGAGTACCTATCAAACTCTTCCAATAAATCAACTCCAAACCTCCACCCCCCCCCCCACCCCCGCAATGTATCCAAAAAAACTTGAATGAAACTGTATGCTGAAATTATTAGTTGGAATAAAGAAATGCCATCACCTGACAGTTTCTATGCCTGGAGCGCGAACCGGAAATATCAATTCTTGTTTCCGGGTTTGTTTATATTGTTTTTGTATTTGTTTTTCCGCTTTTCCGAGACTGACGGATATTTAATTTTAACCTGCCACTCGGCAATGTCGATATTTTTATTTTTTAGACTAGACAGCGTATAGGAAATGAAAAGAAGAGATTTAAAAGAGTTTGCCTACCTTCCACGTTTGTCTGAACTTGTCAAGTAACCGGACCACGCTTTTAGATCATCCCCGTACAGATCCTGATGGCTTTATGTACGAGAACTCTTCAGCCGGCTGGCTGGTTGGCAGAAACCGGTGGCATCGATGCCTCCATTCCAAGGACGGATACAGGGGAGGGGTAGGGAGGGTAGCTGCCCCCCCCCAAATTTGTTAAATCTATTGTAAATTATCCTACATATATTTTTCCAATTTTGACCCACAACTACCCCCCCCCAAAAAAAAGGGCTAGATCCGCCCCTGCTCCATTCCCATCGATCCTGGCACGCCCTCTTCAGCTCTACATATCGCTTCTTTGGAAGAAAAAAGACCCAACTCAAAAATGGTCGATTTCGACTTAGTAACGCTTAAATATTTTTTTAAAAATCTATATTTTGCTAGAAAAGGCGTTAATGTAGTGTTTATATTTTCCGCGCGAGGGCATTTGTATATGGAGGGAACTGCCAAGTAATTCATTGTAAAAAAAACTTTAACTTTTGAGTTTTGTCATTTTTCTTCCGAAGTAGCATTGGCCCCTTGTTGTAACTCTAGATAGAAGACATTATTATTACAGAGAACTCATATATTCGTACTCAGTTCTTCGCGTCGTATGCAAGATGGCCGCGCAGGGCCGCCAACCTTTTGGGGACACAACACCCCTACATCCTCCATCACTCACTGTAGATATTCCTTTCTAGTGCGCACTGATCGGTTGACGCTTTCTATGACTCCTTCAATGATGCAGCTTACGAAGTTTCTGCAAGGCGATCAATTCTGCCCTCTCCTAGGTGGCTAGGTCTATAGCGTAGTCACTGAATTGCGATGTGGCTTGGGGTCGGCTGAAAAAAAGCTGCAGGCAGACTTTTAAAATTACTTATTAAAATAATATAAACACTATCAGTTGCCTTCCTTCTTCTTCTGGCTATGTTCCGAACCTGTTCAAATTTAATACCTTGGATGCCTATAGGCTGTCATCTGACGTCGGGCCAGATGAGCTGGCCAAATGCAGGGGCAGTGGCGAACCAGACATTACAATACTGAATGGTGAAAAACGTTGTAACTTGGACAGCTTTTGGGGACAACCACCTTGCCCCAGACTCTGACGCCATGTTTTTGTATAAGGTGGGCATTCCACTGGTCGATTTTACTTCAAATTTGATTTGGTCATTGACGTTTGTTTTGTTTTAAGGAGACTATTATGTAGATACTTAACTTATCTATTATAAATTAAGTTATAATATGGTAGAGACTTATTATTGATATCTGCTACCATATTATAACTTATAATTGATAATTGATAAGTACCTACATAATAGTCTCCTTAAAACAAAAAAAAACGTCAATGACAAAATCAAATTTGAAGTAAAATTGCCCAGCCGCCTAAACAGGCTGTCAGTTGCGAAGACAATAGAAAGGACTAAGAACTACTCCGCTATGCATGTAGATTTTACTATTATTTATTATTTAAAAGTTTTTTTGCTTTCCAATTTATACGGAATTTATAAGGAAAGCTTTGTGATGGTCAAAATGTTCGATTCCGAGATTTCAACGGATTTACACGTTTTGAGGTCCCAGGAACCCAAAAAAGTGGTTTTTAGGAAATGTCTGTCTGTCGCTTTGTCTGTTCAACGATTTCCAGGCAAACTACTCGGTCGATTTTGATGAAATTTTGCATGCAGTTCACAAAAATCATACCTCCGGATTTTTATTTTTATTTTGCGCTAACTCAATTTTGGGGGGTTTTATTCTCAAAAAACTCCAAAAAACGCATAAAAAAATTTCTCCAAAACGGCTCCAACGATTTCTTTTGAATTCCCATGTATTGTAGTCGTCATTAATGTAAACAAAATGCGGATGGTCGCTTACTCCTTGATAGTTTGCTTATGGGGGTAAAAAGTAAATGTAAAAAAAAATGTAAAAAGTCAATGTTCATGAAAAATGACTAAAAAATATTTTTTCTGCGAAACCTTTTTGTCGATGATTTCTACCTTCAGGCATGTTTTAGGTCTTAAATTGAGTAATGAAACCGGACTGCTTTCCCAGAAAAATATTTGGTTTTGTAAAAAAAAATGTTTTTTTGAAAAAAATGATAAAAAATTCACGCTCAAATGCATTGCGTGCCTGCCATTATTGCTGTGTGGTAATGTGTTGGTCTGACCTATCTAGAATTTACCTTACGTCCAGTGACGTCAGGGCCCCCCCTCTCGAGGTATCCGAAATTTAACCATAGGAAAATTATTTACCATGAAATTGCTCATTTTCTCTATCTCCTAATTGATAAATTGGAAAGCATGTTCGAGTCGAGTGGTACTCAAAAATAAATTGTTCCTGTTACAATTTAGGGAGATTCATCTACCTATTGAGATGGCGACCAATGTACGACTTTCGAAAACATTTTTCGCAACTTTTCATTTCATGGCCCCCATATATATACAGTGTATACATATAATTATAGATTTTAGGAAATACTCTCACTTGAGTAGCCTAATTATTATCCGATTTTGACGAAAAAATTTATCATAGAAATAATGTCTTGATCGAGTTCGTTAACCAGCAAGATCCACTGACCACTATATATCCACCTACAAGATGGCGGCCGATTGAAACCTTAGGCCTATATAATTCATATCTCAGTTAATATTGGTCGCAGAGGAATGAATTAAAATTTGACGGAAAACCCGCTTTATTGCCTACGATAATGGTTATCAACACTTTACGACAAATCAACCATTTTAAGATGGCGTCCAGTCAAAGTGAAAATAATTTGATAAGTAAAAGTTCAGAGTCGTCATTGTGGTTCGCAATTTGGAACGCAAGAGTGTTTTGTGTGTTGATGTTTTGAAAAGAATCGCGTTTAAAAAAAAAATCTAACATAGCCTACATATCGTAGCATAGAGGAAAGCGGGGTCTGCGCTTGCATGGAATCTCTCTACACTTGATCGGCCGGAAAGCGATTTTTAACACCACTAACACAAGGGTTAAATATTATATTAATATTAATTGTATATTAATATATTATTTAATATTGATAAGCGGCATGGTAGGTAGGGCAGGGTAATTATTCACTGTAGGTAATTATGCCCTCAGAAAGGGGCGTCATTTTAAAATCTCGCTGAAAGAATAAATAAATAAATAAATACTTTTTGTCCTATTACTAATCCACCTGACCATTCTATAGCGTGCAGTGCAGCGTAGTTTGCAATAACTTCGTAATTGCAATTTAATAGCAAATCAATTGGCAATATTCTACGCCACACTAATAACAGAGGAGGTTGGGGGTTGCTCGCGAATAGCAGCTTAAGGTCAGATTTCATTAAAATTGTAAGCAGTTGGCAGTCGGCTTGATGCTGCATTATATATAAACTTCTAAAACGTTCGATTATCTCCTATAATGCCTGCCTAAGGACTACAGGGTTGCGGTTATTCGGGATGGAGCGCTGGGAGGGTAAGGTAGGTACTTTGAATTATTTAGACCTCTGTCTTCCAATGACGCACGGGAGAATACTCTGTTTAGACCACAGCCCATGAGATGAACTAGTACATGGTGCTTTCCTGTTTACCTATTTGTATATAAAACACAGATGTGTATTAGCTCCTGTCAGCAACTGTTAGCTGCTGCTGGGGATTGCTAAACTATTTATTGCATCGCAGGATTGAGGGTGCAATATCATAAGTCATGTTTCAATCAATGAATACAACAATTATATTAAATGTAAAGTAACAAGACACTCACCAATAGGAGACAGCCGATGCCCGACACTTTATAAATATAAAGACAAATACTATAAGTTATTTAAGTCCCGTAATATCAAATCGACTCCTTGAGTCCTGAGAGGTTCCTCCTTCTGTCCCTTCCGTCTTCAGTCTGCCCTCTAAAGTCTCTCTGGGGTCTATTTAATACCTCGGTCGGCGATGTCACCAAAATGGTCCCACGCCACACGCTTTCGTGGAAAACCCTCAGTAGTTTTGGGCCGGGACCAGACAGGCACTCAGGAAAATTCGCCGCCGGGTCGTCCATAAGTATGGGTAGAATATAGATCCCAGAGGGGCAGAGGCGACGATCCTCTGACATATGGATGTGGCAAGAATGGCGTGGCATCTAGGAAAATTGCAGGCACTGTTAGAAAATCTACCTCCTTGCGCTACAATAGATTACTCATCGTATTTTATTACTAATTTATTCAGGTGGCATTAATAACAGGTGCTAGCTCAGGCATCGGCGCTGCAACAGCCGCAGCCTTAATTAACTAAGGAAAGTTGTGGTAGGAATGGTGCGGCGTCTAACAAAATTGCCGGCACTGTCGGAAAATCTACATGCTGGCGCAACAATATATTACTCACTAATCATCGTATTTCTATTTTATTACTATTCAGGTGGCATTAGTAACAGGTGCCAGCTCAGGCATCGGCGCTGCAACAGTCGTAGCCCTTATAAACTCAGGCATGGTGGTCGTAGGAATGGCGCGGCGTCTAGCTAAATTGCAGGCACTGTCGGAAAATCTACCTGCTGGCGCTCCATTCTTTCCCATACAGGGGGATGTCTCCGAGGAAGCGGATATTGTGACCGTGTTTGATTTTATAAAGGAAACTTTGGGCAGTTTTCATATTCTGGTCAACAATGCAGCCGTTATTAAACTGGGACGAATTCTTTGTGAGTATCATATTGTTTTTTTTTAGAGTTATTGGCTTGGAGTTGAAATTTTTTGCGGGCTATAATCCCCTTTGTTCATGTCTTGACTGATGTAAGGTTGTTATATGGGAGGGATAGGAGGCAATTCTACTTGTCAATGTTTTGTAAAAGAAAGATAACCCTTTTTTCCTCTGACTTCGAAAGGATCTTGTTTATCACAAGGCGTTCGCTTGTTCTGTGAAAGTATTTAGTGGGAAACGGACAATCGTAGTCAAGATTCAACAAGTTTAGCCTACGTCCATTCCCAAACAGGTCAGTTCCAATCTCTGCACTATTGACATACACTTTTCTATTGTCGTATGCAGCGAATTTTTTGTATTCCTTATTTTATCCCAGTATACGGAGTATAATTACGCGTACTGCTGCAACTTATGTATGCCATTGGCCATAGCTTCTGAAAACATATTGATTCTTATTGGTAATGGACCTGCAGCAGCATTCAGCCTGATCAATCTCCATCCAATATACTGCTCTGTTTCGATGGCCCCAATGACAGTGTACGTACATGACAGATTTTTCCAGTAACCTATCAGACTTGTCACACTGCTGGTCTGATGCGATTTGGTAATTGTAACGTAGTGGATAACGATATGGACTTTCGTAAAGGAATTCCGCCCCCTTCCACCTCTGTAGAGGTAGAGGGGCGGAATTAGACAGGTCTAATTTGAAATAATTATTCATGAAGAGGCTGAAGGTAAGTGGCTTAGAATAAACAATAATCAGGAGGTCCCCTTATTCATAACATAGCAAGTTTTATCACGAAGACTAGGCACTATGTTAGTTCTATAGCCCACACAGTTGGATATAGAAGAAACAGGTGCGAGCGACATAGATTGTGTTATATATGATAGTGGGGTACTAAGAAAGTTGATAAAGAAGAAGACGAAATAATATATATGGGAAGAAAATACAAACATGCATTCATTCATTCCAGCTGATGAGGTATCTACTGACGTCTTGCGTTCAACTATGGACATCAACGTTATGGGGACTGCAATATGTTGCAGACACGCATACCAGACAATGAAGGACTTGGATGTTGATGATGGACACATCATCAACATAAACAGGTGAAAGCAAGCATAAATAAAATAAAATAGGAAATATAAATATAATATAGCTGTATGAAGGGTGCATCACCCTTTCTTTATCGGTTATTGTAAGTAGCCTATCATTATCATCAAGTATCAGATGCTGTTAATTTGGATTCTTAATTTCAACATGAGTATTGACTCTGGTTTCTCAGGGTTAGAGCTCATCCTCTTGCAGTCATCACGATGAAGTTCTGTTCACAAACGTTTTAAGAACTGGTCTTGAAAATGATCGATTTGCGTGTGTCCCGGTGGCAGAAGCAGACGATGTAACTTTAGATTCTTATTTTCAACATGAGTTGTGGAAGTGTAAGGAGTACCAACGAAGATGTTGATAGCAGGTCTATTGGTAATGGGCATTGTTAAATAGTATTGATAACAGATGTTGACGAAATATTTGGAGCCCATCATCCCAGTTTCCACTGCATCATCGCTTTCTGATGTATCGGGATTTAGCACATGTGTGAGGTGGTTGTTGTTTGGTCTCGGTTTTATAGAAGACTTACCTGGACAATAACGATGCATCTTGTTTCAGCTGTCTGAACTGAGAAAAGAGTGAAATAAAAAAGAGGGACATTCCCGCATGTTGATAGACTTTTATTAAGGAAAACGGGTGATGAGGAACTTTTAGTTTAACACTCAGTATGCCCAATAGGCCATAAGACTTAAATGTATACGTAAATACGTACCCAAAAAATAAGAAGAAAAAAAGAAGGCGAGAGTCAAAACGAGTTCTTAAGCTTCAAGAACAGATGAAAAAGTAAATTGTCTTCATTCAGTAGTGCAGTGCGTCGTGAAAGTCTTTCTGCGCAAGACCTGTTTGATTGCACCTGTAAAAACCCCACACACTGCAGAATTAAGTATTTTATCCTTTCTAGCATTGCTGGACATGGGGTGCCAGACCGGGATAACCCTTTGATGAACATATACCCAGCCAGCAAAAACGCACTAACTGCCTTAACCGAAATACTTCGATATGAACTGCTTGCTCAAAAATCATCGATAAAAGTCAGTGTAAGTGGATAAAGTTTGAATCGACACTTAATTTATTCTTTTGAGTTTCCCTCTAGCACATCCGTCATAGTCAGGGCAAGTTAAATTTTAATTTTCTACACTTTTAAAGTTTAGGTCAACTATACTGGAGAATAGAGAATTTGAGCTGCAATTCAGAATTCTTCTTTGCCAAGCATCACTCCTGGTTTTATTGAATATCCCATCTTCAAATCGCTCTTAACGCCTGAAAGTTTTAGAAGAGCACTTTCTGACTACGGCTTGTACAATAGCAGGCAATATTACGAATATTACGGAGAACTCTTATGTTCACAAGCTCAAAACCTTAAATTTGCAGAGTCTGAGCCCTTCCTTCTTCTCGCAATCAACGTCAAGAAGTGGCTGATGCCTGAAGCCCCAGAACACTCTCTGATAATGGCTTCTGTGATACATAACTACACTACAGCTACACATACCTGGCACCAAAAATATTTAACCTGATCCCCGTAGACATAAAAAGTTCTTTCTTCTTTTAAACACCTACTAAAGTTATGGCTTCATGAGAAAAAACAGATTTAGAAAACTTACTATTCCATATAGGCCTAGAACAATAAAAATATATTTTCATCAGCATTTTTTTACTCAACTTAAAGAACAAAACTTATTTTTCTATTAACTCTTTTCTAGCATATACACTTTTACATACGTAACACATACCTGCACACTGTCGTAACAAATCGGAGTTAAACTGAAATGCTGTACCGGCCCTAGCACGTGGAAACACAGTTGGGCTGGTTATAATTCCTTGTAAAGTATTGAATGTAATATAACTTAAGTATTTTGGCGTATTTAAAGTTAATATTAATTTTGTCATTTTATGCATACTTCTCTTGTTGGAAAAAATTGGAATAAATATATATTTGATATTTGATTTGATTTGATTTCCTCTGAGACCTTCCCACGCAGCACGGTAGAAGACGCTGTAACTTTGGATTCTATTTTCATGAGTATTAAGCCTGGTTTCACTGAGTTAGAGCTCATCCCCTCGGTATCATCACAATGATTTGCTCTGACAGAAACCACTGAACCCTTTCTGATAATCGCTTCTGTGAGATCTTCTTTCTGACGCCTTCCCATAACAAACGCTGTAGACTTTTGTATTCTTATTTTAACTTTAATTTAGAGCATTAGGCTTTACTTGGTTTCACTGAGCCAGAGCTCTTCAGAACTAAAAGTCAAAATGGATGGGAATGATTTAGCCAATCACTTTTTTCTACCTTTCTGTCAAACTGTCATTGCAGTATTCTAATTTAATTAGATTCTATAAGTTAGTGTTACTCCCGACTCATACTTCTATCTTTATAAATTTTCTAGTTTAATTAAGTCGCAACTCTTCACATCAAACAGGTTGTACACCAGAAGACCCTTATTTGTCAATGGCTCTTGCCAGACCAATTCTGATGTCTTCTGATGTATCAAAAACCGTAACTCAGAACTCTTATTTTCATCATTTCAGAGCATAAGCCCTGGCTTCACTGAGTCAGAGCTCTTTACATCTCAATCAACTCCAAGAAGTACTGCTTCAGAACACTTTCTGTCAATGGCTTCTACGAGACCGTCTCTGAAGTCTTCTGACGTGGCAGACGCTGTTATTTCCGTTTTGGCCACTCCACCCCATGTTCAAATCACGGAGCTGACTATCAAACCAGTTGGTGAACCTGTTTAAGATCTCGGAAATGTACATCTCTCAAATAATGGGAAGAACAAATTAGAAATGCTGCTGTGATTAGCAGATGACAGACATAAATTTGTTTAATACAGTATTACATTACAGTTCCATTTTCCCACTTCCTGAGGCATCCTCGCAGCCGCAATGGTTGGTTTTGCATTCCCGCCTCTCCTTTTTCGCACACTGGGCCAGCCATATATGTACTCAGTGAAGAATCTTAAGCTTCCAACGATTCAGTACCCAATGACGCAAATATATCACAAGAGAAAGGAAAGCGTGGAAAATGTATATGGAAATGGGATTGCCGTGGTTGTACGCAGACCACTGCATCAAACATGATGATGATCAGCAGCCGTACTATGGGGGGTATTCCATATACGTACAACGTCAACGAAAAATTGAAAAATGACGTTTTAGCAGACATTAAAGACATACTAAAAATTCTGCTACCACGTCAATTTACGTCATTTTGACGTCATTTTTCAATTTTTCGTTGACGTTGTACGTATGTGGAATGGGCACCTATGGCGAATTGGGATTAACATAATACCGGGGGTTATTAAATTGTTTTATACAAATGAGTGAAAATGGGCGGGAAATTCAAATTTATAAATCAATCCTCGGCTATATTTTTGGTGAGTTTTAAATTTTTTCTCTCTTACATGTAGATATTAAAATTCTTATTACATTTCATAATTCTACCTGTATATTTTAATATTTATTAGTATTTCCTTCAATTATAAAACAATAAAATAAACAAAATTTATTAATTTGCATTTCCTACGCATATTTTAACACCACCACGTAACACCTTACTAATGCGGTATTAAAAAAAATAAACCCGGTATTATGTTAATCCTAAATCACCATAACATGGCTCCAGATGATGAAATGGGCTTTCATATGATATGCAACTTATGTTTAGCTTATAAGAGCCTCTACTTTCTGCCAAAAAACAAACCTTTCCAGGTTTATTTTGGAGAAGCCATTTGGTCCAAAGCCACTCTGTATCCAGAAAACAACCTAAAAACTACCTGGAAATTAAGTCAACCCAGAAAATATTCCAGAAAATAATTCTGAAGTCTATAACATCAACCATAATTAAAAAACTTTATACTTCTCTCATGAAGAAAAATAATTTATTTTTCAAAATGTCCCCCCTAGGTAGGAGTTTTCCAATAATGAAAATTACAAAAGCGTCATCAAAGTTCATCTCACCCCCCGCTTCCCGCCCCCCGTCTTTCCTGACCCTCTTGCCCCCTAGAGTCACAAACCTTGTTTTTTATTTGCTGCCTTTCACTTAAACAAAAGTCAGAAGTTGTTTGTTACTGCAGGAAAGAAATGAAGGAAATGTTAGAAAATTACAAAATTGAGTGATTGTCATTTTTTTTTTGTTTTGCATTTGCGAACTTTTTTTTTACAAAATGTTTCCAATTTAATTTAAATTTATTTTTAATTTAATTCCTTGTTTATTTCTGTTAGGGTGTTTTCATGTTCCAGATTAAGAGACAGCGGGGGGGGGGGGGGGTTCAATAAGGTAATTTTGCACAAGAAATACCGATTGTAGAGCAATGAATCATTAACTGAGATTAGAGGATAAAAAAACTGGACTTGGCGGGATTCGAACCCACGATCTACCACAAGTCCAAGTTTTTATTATCCTTTCAGTTATAACGTGGAGGTTGCCACTTCAACCAAAAGTTAATTTTAAAAAAGTCAGTGTTATACAGGTACTCCATATAATACTGCAATAATGTGCAATGAATAGACACATTATTTCTCTACATTTTGGTGTAAATTATGTGGCCACAACACTAAAACCGACTGGCCACAGTTAATAAACTTGACGTGTAGAAATAACCAACACTGAGCATGTCAGCTATCAGTTGAAAGGAGTTCCAATACAGTGGCCGATTAATATTAGTGGCGGCCACATACGGGTACTTTGTATAAAAATGTACAGGAACATTTCTTCTCTTTATTACACATCAATTATTATGACTCTCCCATTACCTGTGAAGTTGGAGTTTTTAAAAAAATCTGGGGGTGTGCAATTAGGCTACATCATAAGGAGGTATTCAGGAGCAACATGAGGAGTTACAAGGAAAAGAACTGGTCCGAGTTTACTTAACATGCTTTCCAATTTATCAACATTAGTAGATAGAGAATATGAGTAATTTCATGGTTAATAATTTATTTACCAGTGGTTAAATTTCCGATATCTCGGGGGGTGGGGGGGGGGGGGGTTGTTGTCCACCTGACGTCACTGGAAGTGAGATAAATTCTAGATAGGTCAGACCAACACATTAATTACCACACAGCAATAATGGCAGGGCACGCAATGCATTTGAGCGTGAATTTTCTATCATTTTTTAAAAAAATAATTTTTTGTGCAAAACCAAGTATTTTTTTGGGAAAGCAACCTAACCGGTTTCGTTACTCAATTTAACACCTAAACATGCCTGCAGGTATAGAAATCATCGATAGAAAAGTTTCGCAGAAAAATTATTTTTTCGTAATTTTTCATTCAAATTTAGTTATTTTTATTTTTTTACCCCCAGAAGCAAACTATTAAGAGGCAAGCGACCCCCCGCATTTTGTCAACATTAATAACGACTACAATCTACGAGAATTTAAAAGAAATCGTTGGAGCCGTTTTTGAGAAATAATGTTTTTAGACGTTTTTTTTTAGTTTTTGATAATAAAACCCCCCCAAATTGAGTTAGCCCCAAATAAAAAAGAAGTATGATTTTTGGGAACCTACATGCCGAATTTCATCAAAATCGACGGAGTAGTTTGCCCGGAAATCGATGCACAGACAGACAGAGCGACCGACAGACAGACATTTCATAAAAACCACTTTTTTGGGTTCCTGGGACCTTAAAACGTGTAAATCCGTTGAAATCTCGGAATCGAAAATTTCGACCATCACATAGCTTTCCTTATACTACGTATAAATTAGAAAGCAAAAATCAAACTTCACAGTGAAAATCGGAAGATGCAATTATTGAGGCCTTTATCGTAGAAATGTTCCACTAAATTTTGATATACTAGTATAGCCTGTTTAAGGATGTCAGGTGGAACGTTTTTTTTCTATCGCCTGCTTTCAGCATTTCTGCTTTAAGCAACCCTGTCAGCCTGTCTGTTTATTAACTTGGAGGCACCCTAAGGGCAGACTATTTCACCTCAGGGAGAAGGGGAGTTTACTGACACGGTGGATCTCCTGATTAGTGATTAGTGGATTCCGAACCACTTAGGGGAACATAGTAAAGTCACACGATTAATTCGGAGGAGACTCGATATGCACGTAGACTGACTGGTTTAGTCTCAGCGCGTTATTATGTCCCACCATGTTCCCCTGCCAACGCTGTGTACACTACTGTACTACTACTCGTACTTGTGCGAGTCTCTACAAATCATGCAATCTGTGACCTGCCGTAACTCAACACAGAACTTACCTTTAGAGGCGACTGAAGAGGTTATTCGGATAAATTCATGACTAAGTACATTTGATACATACTTGACTTCCTTTTGGGGTGTCTGAAGGACGGTATCTACGTGTTTATGATTGTCATATCCATAGCCAATCTTCGATAGGATAATCATTCGAAGAAGAAGAAATCTTAATTTTTTTTTCAATGTTTATGTAGATATACCACTTGTTTTATGAACGCTCAATACGGTACCCCTCATGCGTGAATATTCAGATAAAATATTCCCCTGTAGGCTACGACGTCATAAAAGAAAATGAGCCCATTTTCAAAAGTGAAAATGCCCCCCCCCCCCCGCAAATTTATTTGAATAGGACTAACATATTGTGCACAATATTTTCAACCCTCTTTCTCAATTTAATCATCTGATTGGTTATTGATTTGAGTCTGGTATAGGTGTCTTGCCAGAACATTTTCTGGAGGAACTGATTGAATTCCCTTCGAAACTTGTATTGTACTGCTTCTTGAATGGGGAACGGCGCCCCAGTAGTCAGTAACTTGCCTGGGTTTGTGGGCCTTTACGTAATAAGAAGTTATTATTGAAAATTTCCACTCAGAGGGATCCATTTATTTATGGGGGTGGGGGGGCGCCAAATAAAACACCGCCTCATTCGAAAAATCTATCCTTACGCCACCTGTCCATGGTATTCGCAAGTGGGCAAACTGTTCTTTATTTATGTTGCATGAAACCCGGACCCCCCAAAAAAATTCTGGCTACGCCATTGTCTCGAGAATGGGGAAAACCTTACTCCCCTGAAATCTAAATTTCTCTGCAGCAAGGCTATTTTCGCAGCTTGGAGGACCTCACAATACGTAAATTGACGGTACCGAAATTCGAATTTATTGTAAGGAAGTCCAACAGCTGTACCATTCTCCCCGTGAAATTCATAACAAAGGGGTAAGATAACGAGACCTCGGGAAAATAGAAAAAGCAAACCCCTAGAAATACATATAACAATGGTCAATTTGTGGGAAAACCAGCAATACAATGAAAGGGATTTAGTAAATCCCCGAGAAAACTCTTAAGACGCTCCTGGTAGGGAGCATTGAACTTCCAAAAAAGGGACCAGAGGGAAGAAAAGCCCGTTTTCAGGGAAAATGGGGAATTTTCTTCGGGAAATTCCAAATTATAAATCTGTCGTGTACAATCTGTGGCTTAGCGATTGGATATTTTGTAAACATTTGTACGGAGCATTGTTGTTAAAATTGGATCTGTAATTGCCAGGGCTGCCACTTCCGGATAATTATCCAAATTCCGGATTAAACCAACGTGTTCCGGATAATTTTTCGTTAACAGTTTTCATACACTGAACTATATATCAATGTTTTCATAGGATAATTTCCGTACATTAAATATTTGTTTTTTTCATCCCGTGGCTGGGGACCGTTATCAATATGGCTGCTAGTATAGTCAGCACAAGATAAGTACGCAATTTGGCGGGGAAATCCAGTGATAAGTGTAGCCTGCACAAGCTAAGTACAGAGTTTTTGACCGGGTCCAGGTATCCGTTCTGCTCTGCTGCAATGTGTAAGACTTTGATATTTTTTGCGTTGGTACTTATCTCTGATAGTTGGCTTATGGTTAACGGGTGCCTCGTAAGGCATATTATGGCTCCCGCCGCTCCAGTTAATGTATTTCTATGGTTTTTTTCTCCACATTTTTAGTATTTTCGTCTTTCATTACATTTTGAAGAACCGAGGAAGTGTCATAATACTGAGAAAAATCCAAATATTTTCCTTGGCTGTAAGCATATATAAGGGGTCTAAGAAGAAAAGCGGGCCAGTTCCACTCGAGTAAATTTTTCAGGAGAGCCCAAAAACTATAGGTTAGTGAAAAACGGTCCTAGAAACTTGGTTCTTTCGCTAATATTAAGACAAAAAATTATGTAGAGGAATGCGTATAAATATCAACATTGCCGTTGCCATAGTTAAAAAGTTATTCGATGTTGAAAATGGACTTGGAACCTTTTGCTTCTAAAAAACTGGAACTGGAACCTTTTGATACCCACTAGACTGTGCTGAATTTAATGGTGTCTAATGATTTCCCTTAAAAAAATTGGCATTTTCAATATTAATTTGAAAATAGGCCATTGGCCGAGAGGAACTGGCACGTTTTGCTCCGCAAAAGGGGGGAAACGTTATTGGAACTGGCACATTTTGCTTCTCAACCCAGTTTTGTCACGCTTATATCACCCATAAAAGCAATTTTTTGCTACTGAAACTTCAACCAACTTGTAGGCCTTAGCGTAAGGATTCCAATGATACCAATAACTCAATTTCCGAAAAAATTGGAACTGGCCCGCTTTGCTTCTAGACACCTCATATTGTAGTAGCTAGCCTATAAGTATTGAGAATTCTAATAATAATATAATTTATTTAAACAAAATAATATTGATTTACACATAATTATATAACTGTGGGGACCAAGTAGCCCACATACATTGATATACATGGATTGCTACCACGGCACCTAGCCCACGCTGAACAAATGTCTTCACTTTTGGTCACGTGACAAAAAGGGTTATTATGGCAAGAAGTGGTTGACTCCATTGCCTTCAATGCGATTTAGACGTATTTCATTGCCTGTTATTTAATCTATTTACCAATTTATTGAGTTTTTCTTTGGTTTGACATAATGGTCATATCTTGCTCTGCTTATAAATGCACTAATAGGTTCAAGATATGTCGAGAAACGGGGGAAAATATTACTTTTCACAAGTAAGTGTTCGCATGGTTTGGTCATTAGTTGAGGCAACATTTATGGGTTTATTTCAGTTTTCTTAATAATTATGTTAACAAATTGCACACTTTCAATAATCCTCAAGGCCGTAGCCAAGGGGGGATCCTTGGGGGGAGGGGGTGGTCGCCCCCCCCCCTTGAGAGAAATAGCATTATTCTAGTTAGAATGGACTTTTGAAGGAAATTAAGAGAAATTATTACTCAAGTAAGGGAAACGCGATATTTTTTGGGCCACCGCCCCCCCCCCCCCCGAAAACGTTTTCTGAAACCGTCCCTGCCCCGAAATGAAATGGCTTGACACTAGATAGAATCGGATTTTGAGAGGAAACAGAAAAACCACTATGTAATACCCTATGAAATTTTAACCCCCCCCCCCAAAAAAAAATCCTGGCTACGGCCATGATTGTCCTCTATAATTTTAATACTAATTATTATTATTATTGTTTCAACCTCAAGGCATTTTTTAGTTAGTTAAGTTTAAAATTATTTTAGGAAGCTGATAATTCCAGCAGCCTAAGTAGGCCTAGTCCTGCAGAACCTAAGTTTTGATAGTGAATAAAAATAGCGAAACACTATAAGGCAAATTTACAGAGGAAAAAGGTGTTTTTATTTCCCATTTGGGCGAATTTCGTGGCTTTCTTGCAAATCACACGTACTGCAAAATGTCTAGAAATTATTAGGCTTATTGATATTGACATCCCTAAATCAACAGCATTGGCCTACTACACTGCAATATTTTTTCATCGATGATAGCACACAGAATATTCACATCGTGTAAGCATAATAAGTAGGCTATGAGATTTAAAAATTCGAATGCCGGTGTTGGTGGATCAGGGACGGATCCAGCTCACCATGGGGGGGGGAGGGGTAGCTGTGAGTCAAAATAGGAAAAACCTATGTAGTATCGATTAAATCAGAGCGTTATAAAAATTAACTTATAAAATAGATTTACTGATTTTTTTTGGGGGGGGGGGGATATCCGCCCCCCCTGTCTCCGTCCATGGGGTGGATCCAGAGTGACTACTTATAAAATAAATAAATAAATAAATAAATAAATGAATGTATTAAATATTTAGAACAATTTAAATACAATAATTGTAAAGCCCCACATGGAGACCTATAACAATTTACCCTACTCTAAAACTAAAGAAAACGAAAAAAAATCAATTAGACTTAATTTAACTTATTAAACTACACTTACATATTAATAACAGATCTCTCGTAAACACATAACAGTCTAGTCCACTATTTCAAATAAAGATTCCACCTCTTCCCGTCTCATCAGCCATTCCCGGACGAATTTGGAAAATTTATTTATTGACAGCGACCCAGGACAAGTATTAAGTAAGTTAAATAATTTTGGTGCTATATATTGGTAGGATTTGGTAAAATTTGCTATGTATGCCCTTGGTACTACAAGGTGCTCAATTCTTCTAGTATTTACTGGTCTGGGTCTCTGTACCATGTCCCCACTGATAGAGTAAAAAATTCGCAATGTCTTGTAAAAGAACAAGTGCCGCAGCGGGAATAAACCGAGAGACGCAAAGAGAGGGAATGATGGCCAAGTTCTAGGTTTTTTGACTATTGTTCTAATAAGGTATTTTTGGGTAACTACAAGTGAATTTAAATTTGTAACAAAGGTCCCACCCCACACTTGGATACCATACGCTAACCGAGATTCCCAAAGTGAGTGGTATAGTTGGATTAAAATTTTTTGAGGGCAGACCGTGCGGAGGTAAAAAAGTTGTCTTAAAAAATTTCGACATTTTATTTTTATATTCTGCTTATTCTAGTTGAAGTGTAGTCAAGGACAGATGAAGGGGGGAGCTGCCCCTAAAATCTTATAAGCTAGCCTGTTGTAAGTTGCCTAACTTATTACGTTATAATGTAAAGGATACTACATATGTTTATTATATTTTGAGCCAAATTTCCCCCCCCCCCCAATGAGCTGGATCTACTCCTGGTATAGGTAGGAGCCAAAATTTAGGAAGTTGAACACTTCAAATTTAGTCCCAATGCAATTAAATAGACGAACATGGTTAGATTGGACTAAATAGTTTGGCTATATTTTGTTAAATTGCTGCTTGACACAATTTTTCTTAGTAACATATTCCTAGCTAAATATTAATAAATCTTCATAAATGCCGGTGTGTGACCATAGAATATTGTTCTATAATAAATAAAAAAATATTACAAAAGCAGAAAATGTCAATAAATCGTATTAAAAAAATTATTGAAAAACATCAAATTTACACGTAAGTGTATATTGCATGGAACGCTTCTGCCATAATATCCAAGATATCAGGTTTTGTCCGTTGCCGACATCCCTAGCGCTCCAGGTGTGTTTTCAGTGTGTATATATATATAGTTCAATGCCCACATATTTTATAATAACCAGTCTGCTTCTAGCTTCACCTTTTTCCCGGTAGATGGAGCTGTTCACATTCACACAATTCAATATTCCTAAATCTTCTTTTTGCATATTTATTTCCTTTATTCAATAATATCTTTAAGCTACCCTCTGTGTCTCATCAGCTCCTTTAACTGGGGACACAGAGTTGGTTTGTTTATATGGAAGCAGGCTGGGTTAAATCCGTTATTAATTGTTAGCATGTATCGTTCTCTTCTCCCACCTGATATTGTAACCACTGCTTGTTAATTTATTCTTATGTGAGTCGAAAATATCCTCCATATAATCAGATCAAGTTTATAACTGTCTACTCATTTTAGTCATTTACTCTATTTCAACAACATCGACTGGCTACAATGGTGACCCTCGACATTTGGACAGTCAGCCTTCCAGTTCCACCTTCCTGAACTTCAAAATTGGTGTGAATGGGCGGTGAAAACCCCCAGGGCGGTGCAAATGGAGTCGAAACCAATGAAGCTAGTCGAGTAGTTGGATTGGAATGAACGGTTCGAACTTGATCTGATTGAATTGACGATATTTTCGACTCAAGTATGAGTAAATTAACTAACAGTGGTTACATTATTTAAATGGTAGCCCCGGTCCTCTATGCCATAGTTAAAATTGATGAATGATCATACAGTAAAATCACAAACAAACTAAAATTAAAAAATGGCGTCATGAGATATGTTAAGTACAAACATTTTAATAGATTTCTATAAAAATAAAAATTCTAATTTCCGTCAATGTCATTTGCATTCTGCAATGCGAGGTCGGTGGAAACGCCACCTAAGTCTTGAATGTCTGCTACCACGTCACCGTTTTTGTAAATAGCCTTAGACGGTCGGTGGAATGGGCGCCTTATGGAGCTGATGAGACACAGAGGGTAGCTTAAAGATCTCTCTCTTCAAGTTGCAGCCTGATGATGGCCGGTTGGCAGCAACATATTGCAGCGATGTCTCCAAACTCCGCGATTTTGACATGCCCTCTTCAGCTCCACATAGGACGTTATCCCCCAATCATGTTTAACTTGTTGGAGATATTCGTTTCGTGGCCGTCCCCGTCGATTTACGCCTTCCATGGTCCCCTCAATGACGCAGCTGACTATGTTATCATGTCGAAGCAGGTGTCCGAGCCAGCGTGCCCTCCTAGCGGATATGGATGCAATAAGGGTCCTTTTTTCATCTATTTGGGTTAGGGCTTCCTCATTAGTTACATGGTCTTGCCAAGGTATTCTCAAAATGCGGCGATAACACCACATTTCGAATGCTTCTATTTTCTTGACATATTTTTCGCTTATGCACCATGTTTCACATCCGTATAGTAGAATGCTCCACACATGAGACCTAAGCATTCTTGTCCTGAGTCTGATATTTATATTGTTAGACTGAAAAATTTTCGACTTTTTATTGAAAGCGACTCTTGCCTGGTGCAATCTATACTCAATCTCTTGGATTGACCTGCCGTCAGAGGTAATTTTGCTACCTAGGTATGTGAAGACTTTAATATTGCTGAGTGGAGTGCCATTCAGTTGTATGTTTGCGCTCATTGTCTCGTCAGTGCTTACTACCATCACTTTGGTTTTGGGTTTATTTATCTTCATGTTGTATGTTAGAAGAACGTTCTCCATGGCGTTTAGAGCCTCTCTAAGCTCTTCCTCACTTTTCGCCAGCAAAGCAATATCGTCCGCATATCTGACCATGTCTATTTTTACGCCAAGCATTTTTATACCTCTTGTACCTTCCAGCTCTTCTCTCATTTCCTCTATTGCATACTGAATGTAGAGGTTGAACAGTACTGGTGAGAGAGCGCATCCTTGTCTCACGCCCGCTTTTATCACAGCTTGTTCTTCTGAGTTTCCACATCGGATTACGGCCACTTCTTCTTCTTTGTATAGCCTAGAGCCCAGATTATTCTTCTGTCCTTGTGTTTTATCCAGTGGCGGCGCTAGAAATTTTAAGACAGGGGGGCCATGAGGGGGCATGCCATCTGTCTGGGGGGGCCAATGAAAACACAAAACATTTTTCATTGGGAGTAAGTATATACCGTTCAATAATTCTGCAATTTAACACCATGTAAAATATCTCAAAAGTGGGGGGGCCCCGGTGGGGCCGGAGAAACGGTTGGGGGGGCCAGGCCCCCTCGGGCACCCCCGTAGCGCCGCCACTGGTTTTATCCCGGCTTTTCTAAGGATCTCAAATAACTTTTTCCAGGACACTTTGTCAAAAGCTTTTTCAAGATCTACATAGCTATTACATAGATATTATTGAATAAAGGAAATAAATATGTAAAAAGAAGATTTAGGAATAATGAGGTTCTGTAGGGACAGTTTTGGTCACTAGGTTCGCTGACGACAAACCGATATCCATATTTTTCAAAATGGCCGCCGTTTGCATGCGAAAACTAAGCTCTTAGCATCTAATTAATTCTTTTAATACTTTTAATAATATTTTTACTATGCCTGGACCTTATTTCGCTGCATATAATTTAATATATATATTCTCCATGATTTATAGAAAAATATCACTTGAAAATAATACGCAATTAAAAATAATTTTAAAATAGTATTGAGGCTTATGGAAAAAATCAACGCTTTGATATCATTGCAACTGGTGCTGCCATCTACAAAATGACGCCACAAATGAACCCCATTGTGTGAATGTGAACAGTGCCATCTACCGGGAAAAAGGTGAAGCTGGGAGCAGACTGGTTATTATAAAATATGTGGGACTACGTGGTCCCCACATAACCTATATCTATCTATGCGGATTTTTTAAATCGCAAAATTTAGGTTTCGGATATTTCCTGATAATTTTTACAAAATGGAATTGTTTTTGCCAAGTGGTATCCCCGGACCCTGGTAATTGGCCATTGCCCAGTTGGTAGGAAACTGAACTAGGGAACAGTATATTCCTTTACGAATTGACAGGACCTAAATTTCATAACTTACGTATTAAATTAAATAAAAAATAAAAAATAATCAATTTTGGAGTGATCCGTGGGGAGGGACAATATCAGCTTCAATGTAAGCATTGAATTAAATTAAAGCATTATTTTTTTTTGCCACTGTGCGACTCAAAATTTCAGCTCCGCTAAACTTTACGTAAACCTGGAAAAAAAAAATTGTTGACCCAAGTCTTAATATAACTAACATGAAATTGGAAATTGGGAGAGCTGGACAGTTTAAGGTTGATTTGTCAAAAGGCAACCTTTTATCGTAAAAATAACCTCTTGTCCCTTCGCCAAAATTCACTTTACCAGCCAGCTCGCTGAGCCGTATTATTGCTGAGAGAACCTTTTTTCGATTTATATGTCACACAAACTGATTTTTTATGCGTTGAAAAGGCGGATTTTTTTTTTTAAATAAAAGGTTAGTAGTATACCGTATTAGAAAGACGGATGGTTTGCCCGTAAGACGTGTACTGTATAGTAAACTAATTAAATAAATAAAGAAACGGTTCGAGTTTACTCGAACATGCCTTCCTATTTATTAATTAATAGATAGGCCTAGATAATATGAGTATAATTCCATAGAAAATAATTTTTCTATGGTTAAATTTCGGATCCCTCGGTATCTCCAGACAATTTTTGAGGGGGTGGAGGTTCCATCTGACGTCACCAGATGTGAGGTAACCTAAATATATGCAGTATATTTAAAACTCCTTAAAACTACATTCTATCTAGGGTATCTAGTGATATTGGGGGGGGGGGGGGGGTCCCAATAGTAGTTTTTTTTAGTTTTGTGAGTATATAACCCCCAAAATTAGTTAGCCTAAAATAAAAAAAAATGGTCCCAAGCTATGATTTTTGTTAACCTGGTCACCAACCACGCCACATTTCATCAAAATCGACCGAGTAGTTTGCCCGAAAATCGATGAACAGCTACGAGCGACAGACAGAGCGCCAGAGTGACAGAGTGACGGACAGACATTTCGTAAAAACATTTTGGGTTCCTGGGACCTCAAAACGTGTACATCCGATGAAATCTCGGAATCAAAAATTTTGACAATACAAAGCTTACCTTATATAGTACTACGTATAAATTGGAAAGCAATAAAAATTAATAAAAAAATGATGTATTCGGTTGTATTAATTTTGTGTGGTCCATTCTGTAATATCTTTAAAACCCGGTAAAATTAAAGGCCAGACTATGAAATTGATTCAAAAAGGGTAAAAGGTTTTTTATATTCAAATAGCAAGAAAAGGAGACGCTTTCAGTGATGGCATGATTTGGAATGGTTCCCGTCAAATTCCGCCATTAACATCGGAAACAAATTCAGCACATTTCAGCGCATTGCTGACATTTTTATCGACGACACCTCTCATCGACCCCTGTCAGCAGTGTCAGAAAGTAAAAAATTCTCATACCCTTTCGTTAAAAATAAGGAGGGAGCTGTCGATTTGCTATCTTGAAGATTGCATTTTGTTAGATTTTTTGATAGATTTTCTCTTAAAGACAGGCGGTTCCCATGTTCGTTTAGTAAAGTAAAGTAAATTCGTGTCGGGGTGGTACTACCCGTGGTACAGGAGTTTTCAGGTTGCATCAACAGCCTCCTGTTTAACCTATCGACAGTCAGGGAAGACTGCCGGGACCGCCGGCTTTACATGCCCTCCGAAGCATGGTAGTCAGAAGATAAATAATTGTACCACTAGAAAATTTTGGCATTCGGGTGGGACTCGAACCAGTCACCTTCTGGATGATAGTCCGAGTCGTTACCTCTACGCCATTCTGACTACAATGTTCGTTTGAAAAGGATAGTGGAAGACGCCGCTTAGTATTCTATCTTCTTCAACTTTAAATGTGTTCTTATAACGAAGATTCGTGATCATCATTGCGATTTCGACCTTGGAGGCTACTGCTCATCGATAGCTTTTTTTTAAAAGACAGGCTGTTCCCTTCTTCGTTTGAAAAGGAGTACTGCAAGACACCGCCAGGCAGGAGGTGCAATTAAGTATTCCTTCATCTTCTGCTTGTTCTTTAAATGCCTCTTCCAACGAAGAACCGCAATTTGGACCTTGGAGACTGCTGTTCTGAAAAGGGAAGTCGTGCTCTTCGATAGGTTTTCTGTAAGGTGGTACCCTTCTTCGTTTGGAGAGGAATACTGCAAGACAACGTCATGCAATGGTAGATGGAGGTGCCATTAATTATTTCTTAATCTTCTTCTTTAAATGCCTCTCCCAACGAATATTAGTGATCATCATAGCAATTCGAACCTTGGAGACTGCTGCTCTGAAAAGCGAAGTCGTGCTCTTCGATAGCTTTTCTTTTAAAGAAAGGCCGAACCCTTCTTTGTTTGAAAAGGAATACTGAAAGACACCGCCATGCAATGGTAGATGGAGGTGCCATTAATTATTTCTTAATCTTCTTCTTTAAATGCCTCTCCCAACGAATATTAGCGATCATCATAGCAATTCGAATCTTGGAGACTGCTGCTCTGAAAAGGGAAGTCGTGCTCTTGCCAAACCAAGCTGCCTCAAGTATTTCAACCAGCATGTTCTTCTTCTGCCGGGAGCCCTCTGTCCTTCTACCTTCCCTTGTATTATTATACATGCAAAAGACGATTTCCATTGTAAACATGTTTAAAAATGGTTTTCATCCCAGGTTAGGATTAAAAATAATCGCCATTGTAGGCTCGCTGGTGGTAATAGACATTCAGTAAGCGAATATCCTTTCTCTTCTGTCCAGAACCAGGCTGAGCTAATAGATAAGCCTTTTTTTGTATTATCAATGAAGCGATCAGCTCGTGGTATCGCCTTTCTTTGAAACTCAGCTATTGTTCCAAGCTATTGACATCAAAGTTGCTGACTCTATTTTCTTTGTTTCTTTGAGGGATATTTTCAGTTTTTCGGTCCATTATCCTCGGTTATCTGGTCAGTGAGTTTCCTTTTCTTCTGCTTTGTTCTTTTCTATTCTTTTACACATGTCTCCAAGTGATGATAACATCCATCATTTTGTTTTTGTTTGGATAGAGAGGTGATGGTTTGGAATCGACAGGGCCGGATTAACCCTTGTGGGGGCCCCGAAGCCCACCCAATGTGGGGGCCCCCTACCTACAATTGTTCATAAAAAAGGTTGGTTGGTTGGTTGGTTGATTATCCAGTCCTTTGAAGATTTTTTGCCAACAGAACAGCACAAAAACATAAAATTACTACCACTTTTCCACGCCAATTCATAATATAGCTCAAAAGATCTGATAAACTTGCAACTTCTGGTGTCTTAAATGAATTATTAGTTTATTACCTATACCTACTAAACTATAGAAAATCCGTAGGATCCTTTCCCTCTGAAGAAACATTTTTCTGTCATGTAGAGACGCGCCCGACTCTTTTCAAATGATTCAAAATTTATAAAGTAAGCCATCAAACGCTCTCAATATTGTAGATGGCTGGATAGATTTTACGGCTTTATTCACCATCCTGCACTCTATATCCCAGTGCATTTCGATATAAAACTTTGGTAACCTTAGAAGTTACTCCTATATCTCTTTAACCTTCTCGTCTGAAGATCTTTCTATAATATTCCAAAAGCTCTGATCCCGTTGCTTTCGAGCACATCCTTCATGAATTTTTAGTAGATTGTAAAAATCGATCGGTCAACATGGTGGAAAAATAAAATAGTGGTTGGTAAAGGGAGAGACCACATAACCAACGAAGAAGTGCTCCATAGAATAAACGAAAAGAGAGCTGTTACGGCCACCATTTGAAGAAGAAGAGGCAAATGGACGGGGCGTATTCTGAGACACGAAGGGCTCCTCAAGAACATCATTGAGGGGATGGTCGAAGGCACCAACTCAATAGTGCCGGTTTTGGCCATGTAGGGGCCCCTGGGCCGGAATTGTGTGGGGGCCCTTTCTGGGACAGAAAAGGCTTCATTCCTTACACGAATATTCCACTATATTTATAAAATATGGAAACATACCGGTAGTACGGCGACTATTCCATCTGTCAATAATCCGTCATTTGTGCATCATTAATAAGTCTCTACCATCCATATTGTAACTTAATTTATAATATATAAGTTAAGTATCTACATAATAGTGTCCTTAAAACAAACATCTCACCAATTTTTGATGTACAAATGACGGAAATAGAATAGAATAGAATAGAGTATAGGGGAATTTATCATTAATTCCACGGCACGTTCCAATTTCCCGCCAAATATTTCGAAGTAGTTTATTTATTTGCTTTAGTTTGTTGTTTTAGTTTTTCTCTATTTGGCGGCTATTCCACCGACTAATTTGGTTCACTAATCCTGGAAGCAGACATAATTAATAAGTCTGTACCATATTGTAACTTAATTTATAATCGATAAGTTAAGTATCTACATAATAGTCTTCTTAAAACAAAACAAACAAAACATCTCAAAACACAAGTGAATTAGTGCAGCAAATTAGTGAAGCAAATTAGTGAAGCAAATTGGACGGTGGAATAGCCGCCTTTATATAATCTATTGCGATTTTGTATTTTGCGGCTTTTTGTGGGGTCCCTTTTTTGTGGGGTCCCTTTTTTGTGGGGTCCCTTTTTGGTGGGAACCATGGGGGCATAGCCCATCACCTGGCCCTATACCCAAACTCGGAACTGGTGGCGATCTCATCAGGGTGTGAGAAGGATTCGTCTGTATAAATAAGTTAACTGTAACAGTACTTCGTGTCTTTGTTCTCAATGACCCAATTTTCTTGAAATGGGGTTAACTCATCTTCTAGTACCATTCGCGACAACCCTTAGGGCCCCGAACGTCCTCATTTCCTAAATTTTCTAAGCCTGCAAAGCAGAAAATATTTCAGAACTTGAAGATGAGAGAGAGAATTGTAACCAAAAAATGTTTGTGTACACTCAAGTAAGAAGAAAAGTTTTCCACTTTTGTTGAGAAAGTTCTCGCTGGTGGAATAAGAAGTTGCGGGGTTGATTGTTAAATACTGAGTTTGCTACTATACTGGCGAATGAATTAAAATTATTTCGAGGGGAAAAATAGTCATTTTCCACCAGCTTATGTTCACCTCATTATTCCCTTCAGCTTTGTAACGCTTTACATTATAAGATCCGGTACTAGTGAACCCGTACAAGCTTCCCTATTTATATATATATATATATATATACTGTATATGTATAATTTTAGTATCTTCTTCTTTAAATGATACTTCTATCAAGATTGGCAATCATTGTGACAATTTGGAGACAGCTGCTCTGAAAAGGGAAGCCATGCTCTTGCACAACCACTGCCTTCTTCAACCAGGATCAATGTTCTTCTTCTGCTGGGAGCTTACTGTACTTCTATCTTCCTTACCATTGACGCAATGAAACAGGCGAAAGCATGACTCAAGCGGCACCTACACGGTCAATAATAATAACATTATCAGTAATGTCATTACTATTCAGTAATGATGGAG